>VZRX01013137.1:122569-212860 GCA_013398075.1 Notiomystis cincta | reverse complement strand
ACCTGCAGAGCTCCCTCCAGCCCTGGGGTCCAACATGAGAACAACATCAACCAGCTGGGGTGGGACCAGAAGAGGGACACAAAGATGTTCAGACTGCTGGGACTCCTCTGCTATGGAGAGAGGCTGAGAGAGGGGATTGTTCAGCCTGGAGAAGAGACCTCAGAGCCCCTTCCAGTACCCAAAGGGGCTCCAAGAGAGCTGGAGAGGGACTTTGCACAAAGCCTGGAGTGACAGGACAAGGGGTAATGGTTTAAACTGAAAGAGGGTAGATTCAGATATCAGGAAGAAATTCCTCCCTGTGAGGGTGGTGAGGCCCTGGCACAGGTTGCCCAGAGAAGCTGTGGCTGCCCCATCCCTGGCAGTGTTCAAGGCCAGGTTGGGCAGGGATAGTGGAAGGTGTCCCTGCCCATGGCAGGGGGTTGGAACTGGATCATCTTTAAAGTCTTTTCCAATCCAAACAGTTCTGTGATTCTTTCCTCCTTCTCTTTCTTCCTGACATTTTGGTAGATCAAATCCATGCAGCTTTCCTCCTTTCCCTCTTTCCCTATCTAGGACACTTTTCCTACTCTAAATTTGTACAGGAACAATGAAAACCTGAGTGGCCACCTAACCAGGACTTCCAAGGGGAACATGTACTCTTTATAGCAGCTGTCTAATACCAAAGAACCATAAAATATTGACATTTTTTAGATTCATGCCTGCCTAAAACCACCAAAATCCTCAATAATCTATTTTTTCCTAACAGTTTCCAAACTTCTTAGATGCCTAGAGGCTTTGTCACTATAGTATCTAAATATACCACAGTGATTTTTTTTTCTCTGTAGAGGAAATCATCCTAACCCACTAACTACACAAGCATTATAAAACAAAAACTCCTGAGGTCAGATGACTAAAGAAGACAAATATTTTCCTTTGATACTAATGACAAGCCCAGTCAACTGAGATAAAAGGCTTTGAATACCTTTAAAAGAACACAGGGCCAAGACTACACTTCGGTGTAGTTTTGTTTGGATTTTATCCCCAAGTACCACTCACAGCTAAACTTTGTGACCCCACTTATTTTCCCACTAGTAAAAGTTCTACTATGAATATTTTTTCTTAAATCACTAGCCTGTTGGAAGTGGATCTACCTGAAGTTTTAGAAGGCTGGTGAGGGTTTTATATTTACATCTTTTAATGGTCCTACTCTCTCCCAACTCATATTCATATTCAAAAGAGGTCTAAAAACCAAAACACAACACAGCTACGTTGCTATATAAAAACCTTTGCTGATTCACTAGAAGAAAATCCTTTTAGCAAAACTTTACTGCTGCACTTCTAAATCTGTAAAACAGGTTAACACTAACATGAGTATGCCACTTCTTCCCATGACATATGTAATCAAATATTTAAGCACAGAATAATGTACCAACTACACAATAGTGATGACTTACAATGCAGGCAGGAGTCCTGGTTGAGAACAGGGAAAATGCATTTATAGGATGTATTTGTTAAATGGTCTCACTAGCAACAAATCATTCTAATCACTTGGGCTACATCCTGCTTCTTGCTGACACATTTTTTATTACCTCTATCTACTAGTAACAAAAGAACTTTTGAATCAATCTCCTCTAGACCCAGAACAACATTCTTAACTACAAGTATTTATTTTCACCGCAAAAAGATGCAAAATTCTTCCCTTTCCCTCCCCATCCCTCAGTTTTATTAACCTTTCTGTTCCTGCTGTAGATAATTGCAAATATTTTTGATTCTTGGGCCTACAAAGCTTTTGCTGATGGTTTTTCTGTTGCTGTATCACAGCACATTCTCAACATGGAGCAGATAAAAGCCATGCATCCCATTCTCTCCAAAGATTATATATAAAGTCCATTGTGCTAAAACAGATTATTGACAGTGAGAGCAAACAAGCAAACACACAATATAAACAGACAGTAGACAATATAAACAGATACTGTGAGCTGATAATGGAATATTCCACAACTGCATGAAGAGAATTACAAAAGAACAGCTTGTTGGGAAAGCTCTGAAAAACCTCTTAATTACTTCATTTAGCAGAATTGCCTTTAGTCTTCAGCCTCCTCTTCACATGGATTGAGCTAATAATTTAAGTGCAAATCAGCTACCTAAGGATGAGCTCTTTGGCTGATATATATGTGCAACAACATTATACTGAAGCTTCAAAGACTTTCTCAAAGTTTCAAATAGGATTCCTGAGAAGGAAACAACATTGTTTGTGTGTCCAGCAATCTGCACTGGTTTAGAGATTTTGTAAAGTCAACACTGTACAAAAACTACTCAAGTTCAAGATGTTCGATGCAAACACTCAACTTGCCTCTGCAAATTAAACAAAAAAAAATTAATTATGCTAAAAATAATACTTCTACAGCACTGAGAAAGCTAGAGGATGACTCAAAACACTTTGTAAGCTTACCAGGTCTGGTAGCAATGCAGATAAATTGCTACAAACTTGAGTGAGAGTTTGCAAAGTAATGTGCCAGAGGGAGCAGAACCACGGCTGGACAGTGAAACTCCCCAGTGGCTTTGCAATCTAGTAAGACTGACAGTGTAAAAAATATGGCTCAAATTAATTTGGAATTGAGTCATCATGGAACTCCCTCAGTCCTACCTGACAAGAATGATATAATACTCAGGGGTGCTGCCATACTGAGAAAAGGGAAAAAGCATAAAGGAACAGCAACTTTCTGTGGATATTCTACTTTTTCCACACTTAGAAAACATGGCTGTGTGTATGCCTAGAGAAAGAGTCTCCAGAAGTTTATCATGTCTTGCTCAATTCTGTGAATCTAAAAACTCTATTAAAACTACAGGGTGTTTCCAGTGATAAAAACAAAGCTAATTCAACTATGCACAGCTTCTGAGGGCAAAATACTCAAGTTACAGCACTAACATGAAAAAAGTACTGACAAAAACTGCATTTCCAATTGGCATCAGACGTCCAAGACACGTGGAACCTGCCATTTTTTTCCCCAGGCCAAAGCCTGTACAAAGAATGCAGAATTCAGGGTTGTACCAATATAGCAAATAACTACTGCTGCAATACAGACTAACTCACAGATTTAAAAGCATAACTCTCTCTACCAAAGAAGCAATCCTTTCAGAGTACAAATTTATTTTAAGTAGGTAAAAACATTTGTTTACAAAACAACTCTGGTATGCACAGTGTCAAAAATAAGTTTCACTACAAACAAAAGTCCCTCTTCAGCTCCCTCTTATTAAGAACAAACCCTAAGAGTTAGCAGGAATATTTCATGATGCATTAGTTTACCTGACAGAGATTAATCTAAATCTTGTAGCAGAAGGAAACACTTATGCTCTGAAAAGCACCCTCACTTAACCTTCACTCTTCCTTCATATAATCAGAACCCAGCCATCCCCTCACAGGCCTGTTTTTCTCCCACATGCACCTCCTGGTTGGGACACTTATCTCAGACAACTCCAACTGCCTGAAACTGGAACCACAGACAAAAGATAAACTGTTTCTTGAGCAGTTTCTAATACCACGGCTTTCAATGTGTTTTGCAACAATCCAAGTCAGTCCTTTCCCTGGAAAGCCAAGCCTCACCTCTCCATAAATCTCTGGCAATATAATGCTTAGAGGAGCTTTCCTTCAAGTAAGTCATTATTGTTGAATGCACTTATTTGAAATACTGCAGTCTCCAAGTACACCACTTCTCTGAACAGAGAAGAAAGGAAACTAAAGCAGTTACAGTAAAATGCATTCCCCATTGAAATGCTTTGGGTTTAAAATGTAGCAAGTCACCCTTACCACATTCACAGAGAGGTAATCTCTGAGCACTTTTGGTGAATTAACCTTAATTCCTGAATTAGGCTGTTTTAGACCAAGCCACTCTAGTGCACACCAGTAAAGACAGTACTGCTGTGCTTGTCCAGAGCACTAGAAATGATTCCCTCAGCCCAGGAGTGAGGCTTACAAATGATACAAAACACTCACCTCTTAGCTCATTTGTAGGTGTGCTGCTACCACACTGGATGGGGATAAGTCCAAAACAGTTTACAACCACAATGTATGCTCATTCATCACACAAAATTAATATTATTTTCAATATCAGACAACCAGGCTTGATTGAAATCTGGTTAAATTTTGTGTTGAAATTTTGAAAATTCCCTTTTACAGAGAGATTAGAGTTCTTTTCAGCACCTATTAACAAGGGTTTACCCTGAAGTAAAACTGTGTGTATTTCAACAGACTAAAATGTTATTTATTCAAATCACACAGGAACAGTGAAGACTGACCTGTACCACCAAGTTCCCCTGCCACACACATGGAGACTCCTCAATTCTGACCACACATAAAGCCAGAAAATCTAAAAAGCAAGCCCCAACAGCCTAAACAGTAGCATTAACACAGACAAACTATATCCTCCAGATGTTTCTGATATGCATATTTTTCTGACTTTAAATCTGAAGTGAAATGGATTTCAAAATTCTGGAAATAGGTGAGTAGAGAAGATTCAGTACAGATCCTGCTCACTTCAGTTTATGAACTGCTTTCAAAAAAAAAGGAAAAAAGTTTAAGACAGAAAAAAGCACATTTATAAAACAGTCTGGAGAAAATATATACACACAGAGTTCCACAATTATACAGCTACAAGGTTACATTGGATACTTTTTCTAAGGAAGGTCTAAGACCATAATCACCAATAAATGTTTACTCCATCATAAGACAATGCACAACTGTGAAACAAGTTACTATTTCACAGGCACATAAAGCATTCCCAGTGTTCTAGTGATAAAGTGCAAATATGTATTTTGTTATATCATCAATAAAGATACTTCTGACCTAAACCAGCCACTGGCTACCTTTTGTTAAAAAAGAAAAATGAGAATTCTCTATGCTGATCTCATTCAGCCTTTTAGTAACAGCATTAGGGATGCAGTTAGAATAGAAAAGACTATTCTGGTTGGAAAGAACCTACCAAGATCATCTGGTCCAGCTGCATGACCACTTCAGGGCTGACCAAAAGTTACAGCATGTTGAGGGCACTGTCCAAATCTCTCAGACACTGACAGGCTTGGGACAGACTTAGACAACTCTCTAGGGAGCTCTTCCAGTGTTTGACCCCCTTCACAATAATGAAATACTTCCTAACCCCCAGCCTAGTCCACGTGCTTATTTAAAGTGAATTTTGAGTGCACCCCTGTATAGTGTAAGAGCAGGGGGGCTCACGTTTTACATCAGGACCAGCTGCCTCTCTCTGATACCTGGAAGAACTAATTCACGGCTGGGAGCACGAGATCCTGTTTGTTAACTAAATCGTCTCAGGGATGGAACCAAAGCCCAGCAGTTGCAGATTAAATTATAATGTCAGTGGGAACGCATCAGTGGGATCGCCGCAGAGGATGCCTCCTCGCAACTTCTCCTAGCACCAGCAAAGCCACACAAAGCTTGCTGGCAAGAAGTTTGGGGTTCACTGTTTATTATATTTTACCCTCTTTCCCTGAACACCTCTGAGCACGACATTCGGCTCGTTATTTCCTACAGAAACAACCCCAAGTTTGCCCACTGCCCTTCGAAAGGCGGGGAGCAGCAGTGAAGAGGCAAACCCCGCCATCAGATCCCGTCTGCAGGCGCCGTGTCCCCACCCGGAGCCGCGGGAGCCCCCCAAACCAGGCCCCCCCTCCTGCCTCCCGCCGGGCCCGCAGGGGCAGCGGCCGGAGCCCAGCCCCGACAGCGGCGGCGGCGGGGCACTCACAGGTCACGATGGGCNGGGAGAGGCTCATCCGCTTCCTGGATCACCGGGCAGGCATTACCGCTTCCGGGGAGCGCCGCCGCCGGGGAACCCGGAAAAGGGGGAATGCGGCGGGGAATGAAGGGGAAGCGCGGCCCGGGGACAGCGAGCGAGCGGCTCCCGGCCTGCGGCGCCGGCAGCCGCGGGGACCCGGGGCGGGGCTGCCCCTGAGGGAGGGCCCGAGGCGCCTGAGGGGCAGAGCCCCCCGGGCCGTCCCGATCGCCGAACGGGGCGAATCCCGGACTAGTCAGGGTTGGAGTGACCTCTGGAGATCACTCGGTCCATCCCCCTGCCCAGGCAAGGTCACCCAGAGCAGTGACACGGGGGTGCGGCCAGGTGGGTTTGGGATGTCTCCAGAGACGGAGGCTCCACAGCCTCCCTGGACAGCTGTTCCAGAGCTCTGCCTGCCTCCGTGGAAAGAAGTTCCTCCTTGTGTAGAAGTGAAGCTTCTTGTGTTTTAGTTTGTGGCCATTGCTCCTTGTCTTGTCCAGTGGTGCTGGACACCACTGTAGAGTCTGGCACCATCCCCTTGGCACCCGCCTGGGAGATATTTATATTTATATTCATGGATGAGATCCCTTCTCAGCTTTCTCTAGACTAAACAGGCCCTGCTCCCGCAGTCTGTCCTCATAAGAGAGATGCTCTTTATTAAAAAGAATCTTATTTAAATTCGTTGCAGGACGTCTGTGAGGCTTTGGAGGACTTCATGGGCAGCTGCCCGATGTGTCATTCCCATGGCTGTTCCTGGCTAATCCAGTGGGAGTAAGTGCATTAGGGATCATATTTTCCACTGACCTCAAATATATAAGTGAATATGGCCCTTGAAGTTTAATGGTTTATAATGTAGGGTTTTAAACACATAGAGATAATAACACCTCATTACACTGCTGTTGGGTCTAATTAGTGGTATTAGATTCATAAAATTGACCTGTGTTTGAGATGCTATTTTTTTCTTTTAAATAAATCTACTGTTCACCTTGGTCATATAAAGTTTTTTCAGAATCAAGAATCCTAAACTTAGAGGGTTTGCACTTACTCTCTCAAATAAAAGTGAGTAAGATACAGAGGAACATATTAAAAGTAGCCAAACATAAGGGGTAAAAAATGGAAAACACTGCATACACATGTAAAACCAAATGTAACCTCAGGTAGGACTATAAGTAATCTGTGTATTAATCATAACTCTTTATTGCACAATGACATTGTTCTCAGGTGGTTTGGGTGTTCAAATATTTACAGAATTCAATTTGTTTAGAGTTTTCTTTCAGTAAAACCTTAACCCTATTTTTTGGACTTATAATGTTGATTTAAAAATAGTTACAGCATCCTTGTAACATGTTTCATCCCTTAATACTGCTGAATACGCAGTTTTATTTCTGCCATTTTACTGTGGGGATTATTGGTTGTTTCCTATTCTTTGAATCTTTTCAAATCAGTATTTGCACAGAAATTCGCTTTTGCCTTGGTTGTAACAAAACTTATTTCCTTGGCACAGTCAAACTTTAGGAAACTTATATTGCACAGTAAAATGTTTTACCTGATTTTCAGCTTTAGATGAGCAGCTGGGCACAAACATTTTTTTGGTACTGTGAGAGTCAAGACATACCATGGTACAATTTTATTTAAAAAACGTCAGCACTTAAAACACTGCTTTATGGTATAAGTGGTAAGTGTGTGGCAGAAAGGATTTACTGAAACAAAAAAAGAAAAAATATTCTGTATGCACTGATAAAACAATTAGAAATTCCTTGCAGTAAGCTCCAAAGTAACTCATTTTGTGCATCTGTCACTGGTCCTGCACAGTCCTGAACAGCACAGGCAAACCCAAGTCAAATGTCCTTATCCCCTTTTCTGAGGGATTACAGCTAAGGCAAATAGTTCATTGTGATTAACATTTTAGTCACTGCAGAATTTGATAAATAATTCAATTTCCTCTCTAGTTTCTATGTTGCAGTATAGCTGTTTCTATTAAAAACAAACATAAAAAGAAACCAAACACAACAACCAACCAAAAGAAAACCCCTGACCTAGCCCTGCTTCCTGTTTTTGATAGCAAGTGTAGCAAATACATCTCCATTTGTGGTTTATTCCTAAATCATCTTCCCCAAAAATCAAGACAGACTCCTTAATATAGGCAAGAAGCCTAAAGAAAACAACTTTTCATAGTGTTTCAGGTGTTTAATTGCCAAAAATACTTGAAAGTCAATTTGACAGAGAAATGAAATTGACTGGTCTCTGATGGGAAAAGTAGATCTTTTATGGCAAACTACACAATGAAAAAAAAATCAAGCATTTGGAAACTGGGACTTTGACAATTTTCTGGTTTTATCTTGCATTTTGAAATGAATGGATGGAATTTTCCTATTGGGGAAAATGTAGGAGAGGTTAAAAAAAAGGGAGCACTTGAAGGGCAACTAGAATTTTGCTTTTCCTGTTGCCTTTACACCAACTAAAATACTCTGTCTCAGCTAGAAATCATGACATGTCTTAAGTGAACATTAATTTTGTACCCACGTTACAGACACCAGGCCATCGTGGTGCTACAGTTCACTCCAATTTTTCAGCCTTATATGCTTGGCAAGATAAAATTTAATTCTTGCCTACCAACCAGTCTCTTTAGCCAAGCAAATTCTCTTCACCATTCCAGATTGCTGGGTAGCAGGTGCCTGAAACTTTTCTGTTGCCACATCAGCAGGGCAGAATTACACCTGCACTTTGAATGAGGAGTCAGTAAGGGGAGAGGAGCTGAATTTGAGGTAGTTCATGGCCAGGCAGAGCCTGAACAAGTGCTTTTACATATCAGCATTATCATTTCTATTCTAGCCACAGGCTTAGTGCCCAAGTAGGTCACCTCTGGGATGGATCTTGACTTTGAGGCACAGTATAAAGCAGCAGATTAATCTAGGAGGCATCTGTATGACTGGATGGAAAGACTGCATATATATTACTAAAGTAGGAAGAGTTTCCTGATTTCCAAGTCTGTGCATCTCATTTTCCTGTGGATTTCAGGTCAGTGTGGACAGAAGGGCACACCAGCCTTTGTTTTCATCTCTATCCACAGCCTGGCTTCTGCAGAGAGCAGAGGTGATGGAGCAGGGCCATAGCACACACCATCAACACTCTGGGGTGGGTGTTTACAGGAACAGGGCCCTGGTGGATGACAACACAATAGCAGGAAAAACAACCTCAGAAAAATAGACTCTCTCCCAAAACATAACATAAACTCGTTATATTTCAACACCCAGACTCTGCACATGACACTTACTTTGTTTAACTGCACTTTGTTAACTGTTTCATTAGCAGTAGCTGGTGTCTCTTCTTTCAGCTTTCACTTTGTGCACTCTGATTGTGCAGCCACGTCACTTCTCCCTCAGTTCACAGCTTCTCTCTGCAATAGGATTTATAAGTTACCATAGAGAATTCAAAATTTTCTCCCATCAAAATTTCACCCAATTGTTCTGTGATGTTTCTTCTTACTGATGAGTGAGAGATTTATACACCCAATAGCCATGGCCACCAGGCAGTCCCATCAGTACTCCATGGCTGGCTTTGGGTTAGGTTAGGCTCATGGGCAGTTTCTGTGGCTTTAGGGAACTCTCCCTCCTAGAGGAGGAATGAAGTCTGACTTGAAAGGTGGGAATTGTTTCAGAGGTGCTGTTTGTGTATATTGTGTGGTGGTTAATGTGAACCAAGGGTTAAATCCTCATTGTCCTGTCCTATCACTTTTCATTTGCACAAACCCACTGGCACAGGTGTCAGGCAAACAGAGGAAGTCAGCATATCCCACACCATTTTCTGTTCCAGAATTTCCTTTCCCTCTTTTTTCTCTTGCTCCTCTTCGGTTACTGGTTTGTTTAAATGATGTTCTCTGCAAGGCAGGACAAGGAATTTCATTATAAAATATTTAGCACTATAACTTGGTCAAAATAAAACATAGCAGTACCCTTAAGAACCATATCACAGAGATTAATGAGCTCAGTAACTGCAAGAGAAGCAGCAGTGGTTTTCTGAAGAACTGGATCCTATGTCTCAGGTCTCCCAAAGAGCAAGAAGGATTTAATTAACCTTTATTAACAAGCTCTTTGTAATAATATTAAATCCTAAAATATGATGTCAATCTTCAGATCCCTACTGGGACAACTGTTGTTTAATTTCTTTCAAATATTTAAGCAGCAGGAAAATGAAAGGAAAGCAGTTAAAGTGTACCCCTAATTGCCTTATGTTTTGATGCAATGTCCATTACAGGGGAAAATCCACATTTGAAAATGTTCCTGCTGAGTTTGAAAATTATAACAACCATCCTATTTTGGGGAGGCAGAGAGAGAAAAGATAAACAGAAAGCATGGTGTCGATGAAAGGAAATGATCACCAGTAGGCAAGGGTGTGATAGGAGGAAAGTACAATTCTTATGGCAGGTTTCAGTCAGGATGAAGACAAACCCAGCAGTGTCTACAGGAGAGTTTGATTCCCTCTCCAGTGTTCTCTGTCTGTGAGATAACAGGGGCCCAGGGGTATCATGGTAGATCCTAGGATCCCAGGATTTGCTAGCAATAACAGTCATGAATGTAAAACTTCTTGTATCCTCTAATTCACATAAAAACCAAGCAAAGATTTTCCATGAAAAATCTTACCTTTATATTCTCCATATCTGACCACACTACCACATTTCTGCTGGATGTAGTGGGTTGACCCTGGCCAGCAGCCACACAACCACTCACTCCCCCATCCCCAACAGGACAGGGGGAGAAAAGAAGAAAAATAGAAGTGGGAATGCACATAGGTTGAGATAAAAACAGTTCCATAGGTGAAGGAAAGAGACAGAGATGGAGCAAAGGAAATCACTCACCACTTCCCACACACAGACCAGCCATTCTCCAGGCAAAATCCACCTTGGAAGCCAGAAATCTCCCTTTCTCTGTCCCAGTTTTTACTGGTGACCATGACCTTGTGGTATTGTATTGTATGTAAGGAAAAGCCCTTTGGCCAGCTGGGCTCACTTGGTCCAGCAAAGTCCCCTCACAATCTCTTGCCTACCCCAACCTACTTGCTGGAGGAGAAGGGTGTCCAGTTCATGCTTGTTTTTACAATAATCTGGTTTAACAGATTGGGTTGGTTTCCCTGAAATGACTTAGTGTAGGATTATGCCAGAGATATTGATGAAATAATATCCAGACTTCGACTTATTGTCACCACTACTTAAAACTGAGCCTGTGGATGGACAGTTCTGGGTGGAATGGTAGGAAAGAGCTTATACATTTGCTTTTTTACCAAATTAAGTTCTGCCTGACCTGAAAATGATTACAGAAGAGAAGTTTTATGGGGAAAATGAATATTTGAATGTTCAACAGTAGCAAGGTTGGAATGAAAAACTGAAGGAATTTCTAGAGAAAGTCTCCCTTTTCAGGCTGAGCATCAACTTTCACCTTTGGGGAAAGTTCAAACAAATTTTTATGATAGAGTTAAAAGATAAATGTTTGCTTATAGGGATTTCTTACATTTTCCTTCAATACTTTTGGCAGTTAATTTTTGGGGAGAAATGGATATTGATGTCTGTGGGCTTCCACTGAGATGACCATTGCTCTATACAGTGTTTGGGATTAAAAGGAAATCGACATAATAACTGTAACTAAATTTTACAGAATTAGTGAAGGAAACTGTACCCAAAAGGAAGAATTATTCAAGGAGTCAGGAGAGAAGCAAAATGCATAGTTTTATGTTTTCACTTTGATTTGTGGCAGCAGTCAGAAAACTGGCACCAAAAAGCACAGAAAGTTTAACTGAGGGAATTCTGTTTTCAGTTAACTAATTTCATGAAATCACAGCCACCTGCAGAAACAGAAAAAAAATTGCTAAGATTTTTATACTTGGGAAAATAATTTTATAATATTGTATTTTTTTAAATGAGTACTTTAAAAGCCACCTTGTCTTTTTGAATTAGTATGTTAGCCACAAATCATTAGTGGCACATAATAACCAGAATTTTGGCTTTTTATTTCATATTGTTGGTGATGAATCATTGACTGAAATGTATTTAATAGCAACAAAACCAGCATGGGAAACCCATTTCCTCAGCAGCTCTATTCAAGAGCATTTTCATTCCACTCATAGATTTCTGTCTGTGTTTCTGCAGCAGAATCTGTTGTGCTTTGTGAGCTGTTCCCCATCACCAGAGTTAGGAAAATCCAGGAATGCAGAGAAGGTGACAGTAACTGGGGAAGACCTGCATGTGTCCTTGTTCTGAAACCCCTAAATGACCACAGGACAGACCAGAGGGACAAAGTTGAACTGTGGGACCAAAGAACTTCAAGAAGGGTCAGGAAAAGTGAACAGCCTGAAGAAAGGCAGAGAAAAAGAGAGTAATCCTAGAAATGCTTATTTTGAATCCTCTTTATATCACAGAAAATATTTTAAAAAGGAGTCTACAGAAACAGTGGCCAGCAAGCCAGGGCAGAGCAGCTGGAGCAAGAGGGGGAGATGCTACCTGGCCTGGAAGGGAGAATCAGTACCTTGCTGTTTGTCCAGCATGGTCTTCACAGTCTTTTCAACATCAGTCTGATGCTCTCCTGACACTCCAAGGAACCTCCTTTCCTGGCACTGCCTCTCTTCTACCACCCCTTGAGACAGACTTTCCTCCTCCCCCAAACAGTTTGCTTTGAATAGTTCTCTAAAATCCTACTCATCCAGGGAGGATGCCACAAAAAGGCAGCGTGTTTGAGTTATCAGAGGCAGCTCTACCTTGCAGACATGAGAAAGGCATTTGGACTCAGATCAAGTGCTGAGTGTGTTACAAGCACGCCAACCCACCTCAGGAAAGAGGAACAGTTCAAAGTGTGAAGTTTTGAGTAGGAAGGCATAAACATCATTACCAGGATGTTAATGTTACGTTTCTAATGGTGCCAGCAACTGCTCTTTCTCCCCCTGTACCACGTGAACCACATAAAAGAAGGAAGAGGAAAAAGCAGATACGACAGCCCTTACTCCAGGCTAATTCTGAAGACCAGAGGAATTCAATCTGCAGCTGAGCTGCCACTGTACTTCCCTCCTTTTCTTCTCCCCCAGCACGTCATTAAGATCCATTTCCCACCCAAGCCACTCAAAACATACTTAGTAACTGACTAGCAATAGTACAGTGATCTTGGACCTTTCACAGCTCCCTGAAATCCAAACAACTTTTCAACCAGTATGGGCAGAAACAAGGTCAGGTGCCAGCAGGCAGAGAAGGCCCTCAAACCCCAGGAGTCCCTGCAGCTCTGGACTATTTTCAGGACAGACCTGAGCTGCAAAACACAAACACTTCAGCTGCCAGCAGGGAGGCACTAGGCTAATTAGCAGGTCTTGAACAGCAAGATCCAAACTGAGAGCATCCAGCACTCCCCCAGGTTTTTTATGGATGGCCACTTGTCTGCATCACCTGCCTCTGCTCCCTGAGCACTCACCTTTACCCCACCTTATCCAGATTTTTCATGGTTTTTCATGGATGGCTACTTGTCTGCCTCTGCTCCCTGGGCACCCACCTTTTCCCCACCTTATCCAGCCCTGCTGAGCATGGAGCTGTAGAAGCTGTCATGAGAACATCAGCTCAAATTGAGTGAAAATGGAAATCAATTCTCCTCACTCATGAGAGGAGGTTGTGTCAGGAGTTTCATTCTCATTTATATTATGAGTGGCAGAGGGCCCAAGGAAGACTCCCAGGGCAGTCACACCTCAAGGTATTTCTGAACTTCCTCTTGAGACTGGAGACCTTAGTAGAAAAGGGTTGTTTGTCTGGGACATTACTCTCTCCTGAGAGGAGTTAGAAGCACAGAAAGATCCAAATTTGAATAGTGATTGTTCTTTGGAGAAGGGGGCAGGAGGACATCACCATGGGATGTTTCCATGCACAGTGCAGCAGCTTTGGTACCACCAGCAAGGTGATTTTATCATCAGACACAGGAAACCTGTCATGGCCTGCCATGAGGGCATGGAGAGAGCACGGTGTATTTAATCTGTGCACAGCCAGAGAGCTCCCTGTTCCCAGCTCACAAGGTAATTCACTGTTCTTTTATCAGCTGTTCTCTGCAGTCTGCACCTGGACTCTCTCAGCTGGGGGCTGACAACCCTTTCCTCCAGAATATATTAATTTCTATTCATTTTCACTTACTACACTATTAGAAACATAGAAGTGTGGTCACTTTAAAAAACGCCTCTAATAGGAAACATTAATAAAATACGCCTTTACCAACTAATTATGTTTTTGCACAAACATATCATAGTAGTCCTGGGTTGTTACCTCATTAATCATCCTTGTTAGGAGTAGCTTCTGAAGAGTGCTGAAGTTGGTAAGAACTAGTCCATAAAATTTCTAATTCAATTTTCTAGACAATAAGAATCTACTCTGAGGATCATCTAAGGATGATTGTTTAATCTCTGTCCGTCACACCAGCCTGGGGAAGAGCTCACATGTGTCCAAGGGATAATGTAAAACTGATGGGAATAAGGAAGGAGGGAATCTTATAGTGAGTTACACCATTATTTAAATACTCTTCTCTGTATTCATCAAGGGAAAGCTCAATTCCAAATTAGAATGTAAAATTATTAGTTGTTAAATTAAAATGCATTATTGATTAGAAATTAGATTCCCTTGCAAGCTTATCTTAGGCAGTTCCTCCCTGGGTGGCAAAATTGAAGTACTGCAAGAATAATGAAGTCTGAAGAAGAGGCCCAGAAAGCCATTCTCAATAAGCATAGAAGTAAATATTCTGATGAGAACCCTCCCCTTCAGAGTCCTTCCTAATTTTTTATTTTAATGTCCTGCCGTGACAGGAGGACCCTCTCAGAGGGTTAAACCAACAGGGTATGTGTGATTTCATGGAGAAGGAGGTGGGCTAAACAACAGGCACTCAGCAGTACCCTAACTTTTGAGATCACAAAGACATCCAGGCCACACAGGCTATTTCCACCACAGGTTTCTATTCCAGGGTTTGATCCTATTAGACCCTGGTGCTCTTAGTAATAAAGCTACTGAGACAGCTGTAAAACAAATTTATCATTGATGGGAGAGAAAGGACAATGAAATCTCTCATCAGTTCTTGCTCTGACCACTACTGCCCTCCAAATGATACAGCAGAAAATATTTCATACAGATGATGCTGCTTAGATCCAGAGTCCTGTAGCAGCACTGCAAACAACCCTTCATTACTTTCAACACCCTGTTAGTCCTTTTCAGTTGTGTCTGAAGACATGAAGGCTCCGAGAGCCTTGCCCTAAGCATCAAACTGAAGCTGAGTAAAACTAAGCTTGAGCCCTCCTCAGTGAGCTGTTGAGAAATGAAGTTTCCTCTTGCAAGTGGAATAGCAAAATTGTGATATTTCATTTTTGTAAAGGTGCTACATGGTTCTGTTTTGGTTTGTATCTTGAGTGGGAGCAAGTACTGTTCTGTTACAGGTTGCACACCAAGTGCAAGGCCCTTTACCCTTCTGATGGGTGGAATAGGAAATCTCCTTGTCTGGGGCACAGCCAGAAGGGAAAATCTGAGTGTGCTGATGGTTTGGGCGACACTTCTGAACCTGTGCTGAAATCTCTGAGAAGCCCAAGGGAATTAAACACTGACTCCCATCAGACTGAAAAGGAAGTCATGTGCCTAATCCTCTTAGTGCCTGTAAAATTCCCAGACCTAACATTAGCTCCAGTGGTTACTCCACCGAGAGGTCCCTGTGAGAGTAAGCAAAACCCCTCACATTGTTTCCGTGCAATTTGTTCTCCCTAACCACATTATCACTTTGGAGTTAAGAGCAATAATTTATGTTCCATTATGTGCAGTACTTAATTTAGATAGGCCAGCTGCCTTCTTGCATGGCTGCCAGCAAAAGAGTGCACACTCTCAGGAAGTGAGTTTGTAGGTTTCCCATGCCTGCCTGTCTAATCTTGCTGGAGCTCTGGGCCACGGGTGCTGAGGGATGGGGTTTCTTTGTTCCCATCTAACAGGGAACTAACCCTGGTGTGGGCAAGTTCTCCTCCCCAAAAATCCAGGGTTCTGCTCTGCAGCACATGGTTGTGTCTTGTCCACACCTCACAACTGCAGAATGTTCAGAAGCCTTTTCATAAAAGCATTTCTTAGCAGTTTGAGGTCTTCTCCATCCTTTAGTGAACCATTAGCATTAAATTAATCAGAAAAGAAATATGGGATTTGCCAGGTAAACTCTTTTATCATGCTCAGTTAGAGTCTTGCTCTGAACCTACCTGCTGGCAGGGAGAGGAAGCAATGCATCCTTCTGGCAGATTAGGCCATTATAACCCAAATAAATGCTGTGTACTGAAAACATTCAAATTTTTAAATAATTTTAAAAAAATTAAAATAAATCTGAATATTGGAAGCAGCAGCCTGTAAACACCCTGAAGTGGATCTGCATAGTGGAAGTCTACAACTAAAAGATGCAGCTTCCAGCTCTAATCCTGACTGGATAACTTTGCTACAGCTGAATTAAAAGATGGGGGGGAAAGGGGGATTGTAGCATTCTCCTACCTTTGAGAAGGAGCTCTGAGCTGATAGGAAGCAAACAAGAAATAGCATTTTCCTGAAAATACTTGTAGAATTTATATTTCACTGCCACAAAGGTGGGAGATTTGTATGTGCTCCTAGATTATTAGTTTCTTCCTTCTACTGACTTTCCTTATAAATGGAGCAAGCACTAGCACTTAATTACTTGTAACTTCATTAGAGAAGTGAAAAAAAAGAGGTGCCAAAAGTAGGCCAGCACCAAATTTGGCTTATGCAAGTGTTGCCTGACATCAGCAAGATGAAAAACAAAGGCAGTTCATTTTCACATCACAAGTCACAGCCAAGTTAAACAACCTGTCCTCAGTCAGCTGTGCCCTGCACTGCTCTCTGTGTCCTGTCAGTCACGTGCTGTGTGTGCACAGAGCCTTTGACCACAGGTGGCACAGGGGCACCTGCTTTTGGCACTCTGCTTTCTAGCAACTGCCTCGGCAAGCAGCGTGCTTTGTCTTTCCAGCAGGGAGCAGAAATGCCTACTCCAGCCCTGTCAGCTCAGATGTCACAATTCCAGCTCCAGCCCCAGCAGCCTCATCGTAGCAGTCCTGTCCCTTTGGCATGAAGCTTTATCACAGCAGAGTGTGATGGTGTTGGCAGTATGGGGGACTTCTGTATGTGCATACATCTCATGCAATGTATTGATATCATATCTGTTATTTTTGTGTAGCAGGAGAGGAGGCTCAGTGGAGATCGGTGAGGGTGATGTGCTTGTGAAGCTCTGGGAATGAGTAACAGAATCATAGAATTTTATGAGGTTGGAATGGACCTTCAAGATCATCTGGTTCTGATGATGAACCTCCCACTAGACCAGGTCTTTCAAGGCCTTATCCAGTCTTGCTTTGAACACTGCCAGGGATGGGGCATCCACAGCCTTCCTGGACAGCCTGTGCCAGGGCCTCACCAGCCTCACAGGAAAGAATTTCTTCCTACTGTCTAATCCAAATTTCCTGTCTTTCAATTTGTACCCATCATTCCCTTCCTGTCACTCCAGCTCCTGACAGAGTCCTTCTGCAGCTTCCCTGTAGCCCCTTCAGATCCTGCAAAGTGCTCTGAGGTCTCCACACAACCTTCTCTTCTCCAACTGAACAGCCATAATTTTCCCAGCCTGTTCAAAGGGGAGGTGCTCCAGTCCTCTTATCAACGTTGTGGCCTCCTCTGGACTTGTTCCAACAATTCCACATCTTTGTTATGTTGGGGATATGAGAACTGGACACAGCACTGCAGTGGGGTCTCACCAGAGCAGAGTAGAGGTGCAGAATCTGCTCCTTGGACCTGCTGTCCATGTTCCTTTCGATGGAGGCCAGGACAGGGTTGGTTTCTGGGCTGTGAGTGCTCACTGCTGGCTCATGTTGAGTTTTCCATCAACCATCACCCCCAAGTCCTTCTCTGCAGAGCTGCTCTCAGTCCCTTCTCCCCCCAACCCGTAGGTGTGTCAGGGATTGCCCCAACAGGTGCAGGACCTTGCACTTTGCTTTGTTGAACTTCATGAGGTTCTCACCAGCCCCACCTCTCAGGCTTGCCAAGGTCCCTTGCTGTGGGGTGTGACAGACCCACAGACAGCTGTGGCACAGCAAGATGACTTCATCTCTGCCCAACAGGGACCAGGGGTGGCCTTTGGTTCAGATCAACAGCTGCCAACAGCTGAGTGGATCATCTGGTGGTGTATATACCTTCCTGAGTTTCACAGGGAGAGGGGGAATTAAACATTTTCCCCTCCACCTGTGGGATGGCTAAAAAAACCTGGGCAGAGAGCACTGGACTCTGACATGTAATAGAGGATGTGATGAAATCCAGGAGAGCATTTCATTAACCTATACCACAGCTATTAACCTTGTATCTACCTGCAAAGTCTTGTTACTTGCAAAGGCACTCTGTGGAGCCCCTCAGGAACAGATTCCAGTTGTAGAAGTGTGTTGAAAGTGCATCAGCATGTTCCTCACCCCAAAAGCCCTCTGCCCAGCAAAGCAGCACTCAGGAGGGTGGCACATCTGAACCATGAACTCACTCCCAGTGCAGCAGCTGACTGTATCTGGTGTTGAGAGCACAGCATTGCTTTTATGGAATTCCAGGCTGTTTTCCCAAATATATTAATGCAGCATTGGAAGGAGAAGAGTGGAATTAGTGAGATGAAAGTACATAGAGAAAATGCCACCACCACAAGCAGCCTCCAACTGTGTGTACAACTTAAAGAGAGTGTGTGTAAGAAGCTCCCATAGCCTAAAGGTCACTGTGAAACAAACCACCTAACAACAGTCCCTGTGCCTTCATCCATGGAGCAATGTGTTCTTCCATTTCCACAGCTCCCTTACCCAGTGCTGGCTGTCAAACACTGTAGTGACACACTGCCCCACTGACCTACCTACCCTTGCCCATAAACCCCACTGCTGACTGCTTCTTACATATGTTTTGATGTCTGACACTGGTTGGTTCCAGATCAAAATCATTGTCCTTTAAAAATGAGTTATGAATCCAAGGAGATCCAACAGAGGCACTGAGATGAGAAAACTCAAAAGTAACACAAAAGAGTTTCTGCTTGCATGCTCTTAGAATGGAAGCTCATCCTCTCCACAAAAAATAGGTCCTCCCACACAGGACAAATGATATCTACCACTAATCTGGTATTTTGAGGCATCTCAGCCCAACCTAAACTATTCAAAGGGGAACAGATCAGGGAAGATCATACCACATACACGAGAAACCAAGAAGCCAGTGCTTGCTGTGTAGCAAATAGATGACCCAGGAATGTGCTATTTTGAGAAAAATGTCATTTGCTACAGGATGACATAGGCTAAAGAAGAGCTGAGAGTCCAGGGGACAGAGCACATACAGAGGTACAGTGTATGATGTTGGTGTACACAGGAGGAAGTGCTTTATCTTCTAGTTAAAAATAAAAACTTAAAATATGTCAGATTTGACAAACTGGTTTAATTTACAGCATCTCTCCATACAGCCAGTGTACCCTGCTGCAGTCTCAAGTTCTTGGATCACACAGCTTTGGGGTTACTGTGGAGGATTCTTCAGGAAAGGAAGACACCTCCCTCCCTCCCTCCCCATTCTGATCTTTCGGAGGAGCCATGCAAAACTTTATATATTGCTGCTCTAAGTGCCTCAGTAGTGAAGGATCCCTCTGCAGTTCCAAGGACTGGCTTTGTGCAGGGAATGCCCATAGGGTTAATGCTGCTCTTGCCTCCCATCCCCACAAAATGATCCACCCAGGTTATTGCTGCAGATGTGTGGCCCTCACATGGGTCAGTTTGCAGGACTGAGACCAAAAAGCATAAATGGAAATAAACCCAACCAAAGCAAAACAAAAATAGCCCTTAGTGCAAGTTTAGTTACAAAAACCAGAGTGGCAAGTAGGAAAAGGATGCAGATCTCCCAGTTACATTGACTGCTCAATAAACACTGAAAAAAAACCCTAGATGTTGGGCAGTCACCCTTTTTCATTCAAGCATAATTAAACCACCTCTATTCCAACATAATATGTACAAAATCACATAATTTAAATAAGCAACTAAAGTATAAATGAGATTCTAATATTCAGTACTTTCACACAGCCAAAGCTATTTTATTTTACAAGACGAGGCTTTTGCGTTCATCTTTTTTTTTTTTTTCTGAAAGCCCAGTAAAAACAGCATAAACTACTTAAGCAAAATTTAAGAGACAACTTACAAAGTAATATTTTGCATAGCACTGTAAATCTGCGTATTTGTTTGGGCACAGTTCTCAGTAAAAACTACGTGAGAGGGTCAGGTTTTCTTAATAGCTTCTTGTTTTTCACCAGATTCAGACACACCCCTTCTGAACTTCATAAAATCAAGTGTAGGAAATAACTGTAAAAACGTACAAAAAATATATACACATGCACAGTAAATGCGTACCCTGTATACAGTTTTATTACTCGTTAGATTTGGCTAATAATGATCATCTGGTGACTTACTCTTCCCTCGGAATGACAGGTTTGCAACACATCAATCAGCTGAAGGAGGAGTTTCCTCGCAGAGAAGGTTTCGATTAAAGCTACAGTACTTGCTGGTGATCTGAGGAGTGAGCGAGGCCCGCCGGGCGTTCAGGCGAGTTCAGCATTCAGAGGTCACACGGGACGGCTGGGACGCGGGGCAGCGAAGGGACACGGCGGGACACGGCTGGGCTCTGCAGAGGCGCATGCACGTGGTAAAGGAGGTGCACAGAACCCGCTCATGCCTCGGGGAGTGAAATTTAATTCCTGACTGGGCTCTGCTGCCTACTCTCCCTCCTTCGCAAATCGTGTTTTAGTCCTTAGTAACTCGGTGTGTTTTCCTTAAGAATGCACGCTGGCCAAAATGAGACAGAAGTTGTGTATGACTGAAAATTGGTAGTGGTAGCCCCCACACTAAGGAATACTTCTAATTTGAATTTTAAAAGTACTATTGTATTCTGGTTTCTGCTGAAGTGTCTAATCTTAAAACACATTTTTCTCCTATAAAGATAAAATGCTGCTTCTGCTAGTGGTTGTTAGAAATAGACCATCTGCACTCGTGCTTTCAACAGTGAAAGTGCACAAATTATCTTTCTTTACAGTTCCAAAAAACTGAAGAGTGGCTGGTAACTACAGGTATAACATTTTAAGAAATACAGGCAGCTTTCTAAAAGCCTAGAGAGGCCAAGGATCAGAGAAACACGTTTGTCTTCGATGTCAATCCCACGTCTTCCCAATTCTGAAGTATGAAATATTTTCATGCCATTTTCTGGTGGCTGACACACGTGGCACAGACCCTGTAACACTGACTTGTAGAGTGTTCTCACTCCAAACCACAGCACATAAATAACACACAGCCATCAGCCTGCAAGGATCTTGCTGCAGAGACAACCAGACAAACCAGCCTTAAAGGTAAACAGGGCAGAACGAGTGTCCCCAGCGGTAGCAAGCCCTTAGGAGGAATTCTGACCCAAATCACGTGAACATGGCAAGGGTTGTTTTATTTTCTAAGTTGTCACAGTGAGGTCTCACATCCACATTAGAGTCAGAGCTTGCCTCTCACACACTTGTCTCTGCTTTGCAAAGCTCCTGGTGATCACTCAGTTTTCTCAGAGCAAGAATTCGGTCGGACCTGTCAGTGTTCCTGCTCCCTCTCAGTTGTCACCTTCCTTCAAATCCCAGCTTCACTCAGCACCAGCAGCCCTGGAGCCACCCATTATGATCAGAAGGTTCAGAAATACAGGAACAGGCAGCTGTGACACACTGGGTGGGAGTACAAATTCAGCATTCCCGTCACAGGGATGAGCTTCTTTGTGCAGGCACGAAGCAGAACTTGCAGCAATCATCTGCTAGGAACTTCACACCAGGGGACAGAAGCACATGGCATGCAGGAGAGATGCTGTGAGCCACGCTGCTGCATCCCATCTTCAAAGGAGATCAAGGAATGGATTCTTCACTTTGATCTGTGTTGGCCTCCAGCATCTGCATGAAACACTTGGGCGAGGTCTGCCACAGCCTGGCTTTAGACTTCTCAGCACATACTTCTCCAAGATGTGTAGTGTGAAGTCAGCATTATTAAAAGCCTCCAACCCGGCATTTCTTCAAAATGTACATGAAGCAAAACCAGGTTTTGGGGTAGTCCTAAGACAGAAACGGGGCTTTCAGCAAATATCCAGTGCACAGTGACTCCCTTGCTTTCTCATTATTCCAACTCTTAGTAGAAACCTTGTCCCATCTCCCTTTCACCAGAGCCAGAGGAACCTGTTGCCCAGGCCTGTGTGAACAGGCTTGGGAAAGCCTTCTCTCCCCTGATAAAAGTTTTGCTTTGAAGCAGCAAAGTTGCATTATCACATAACACAAAGACAACCGTGTCACTTCACACCGAGAGCTGTCAACCAGCGCCAAAATTCAGGAAGACAAAACCCCAGCCACGTGAGACAATTGCTGTAGGACTGGTTGAACTGGAATGCTCAGAGTTCCTGCTATGAGGTTGTAACCAAACCATCTGCAGAAGATAGAGGTGAGCAAATATACAGACATCGGTGATGGAGACAAGCGGTACCAGGTGAAGCGAGCAGGCACACTCACTTTTCCTGTGAATACCAGGCAATTAGGACACAGGCAGCAGTCAGGTTCATTGGTCAGCAATTAAGTGTAGAGCCCTTCGAGATCAGTTAAAGCAGAACAAAGGAACGTTGCCCATGCTCTTTGTGCCAGACAGGTATTTTGCTCAGTGACGCAAAGTCAATTGCAAAAGCACATTCAGCCCACAATGAGCAAGACAGAACTGTAATCCTACCGAGCCAAGGCCTCTGGATACCACATCCTTCTTCAGCATCAGCTCCTTGTGCCTTCCTAACTGAGAGATGCCCCATGGCCAGCAGTCCCCGAGCTCTCTCACTGGGTTCTCAGGTGTAGGTCAAGGTGATGCTACTTTTGAACTACAAATCCCACCTGGAGAGCAGCATCACTGCTGTTGGTGACAATGGAAGTGCTGCCAAGGCCACGAGCACACATCTATCATCTGTCCACGTTACTGAGAACCATTCCTCTTCGGAGTCAGTGCTGAACTCCATGGCAGTCAGCTTGCAAGTCCACACTGGAAAACTCTATTTACTCCAAACAACTAAGCAATAAATGAAATTTCTGAAAGGTGGAGAGAAAAAACACTCCAATAGCTGTAAGTTTATTAAACCTAGCACGGTTGAAAAGCAAAAGACGAAAAACATGATATATTTTTGTTTATTATTGCTCTTAAAGGGCTTGGTAGTCAAATATACAAGCTATGTTCTATTAAACCAGAAGAAAATAAGATATAAAATCTATGCTCACTTTTCCAATCCAATCCACCTGCTAATCTTCATTAGTGACATTAACTTCAGCTATTTCCAGTCATTTAAATTTTTACATACTCTGTGTACGTGTGCGCGCGCGTGTATAAAAACCCCTATTTGAGAGAGAAAATTCAAAATTAAGAGAGTCGTGTTGGTTTTGTACTGTTTTGTGCACTGCTGTAGGTTTCAGTTTTTCAAGTGGTTACTGATATGTCTGTTTAGAAGAGCAAAATTTAAGTATCTGATGATGTATTTATTATATTTTCAAAAAAGAAAGCATGACCCATAAGTTATGATAAGAAAATATGAAATGTTGATTATTCTCCCCTTGATGTACATGCACTAATCCCAAGATCCTCAATAGGGAGTTACATGCACTAAGAGGAGAAAAGGATCCTGTAAAGAGAAAGGCTATTAATTCCTTTCTCCTCTAAGCAGCTCCCCTCTTCTCAGCATTAAGAAGGGATTTATTTTGTGAAATTCTTGTCATGCCCATTAATATACTGCTCAAAATGTAAGTATAAAACATAGTCAATGGTCAGCCTGCTTTGCAAGCCTCTTCTGCTAAGCCAGTAGGATTTATATATACTCAGTATCATCTTCAGGAAGCAAGTATACAGCATTTGTAACATCTTTCTAGGAAGCAAGAATTAATTATACCCATTGCTGAAATACTTAAGAGAAAGAAAAAAAAAAGAAAAATAAAGAAAAACCCCCACTGTTTAACCCCTCCGGTTAAAGACAGGGAAAAGCCAGAGTTAACTTTATCAGCATTTGGATGTCTGACTGTATTTGAAGACAAAGTACAAAAACATCCAGCAAGGAAAACAGAGTTATGGCTAGGCTCTGCTCTCCTCAGTTCCCAAAGCATAGTCCAAATTCCACTAAATTTGCAACAGTTTTGCACCCCCTCTCTTAGGGAAGATTTATTGAGGGGACAAAGATGACACACTAACGTTGGGGGTCTGGGTACAAGGATTCAGCAAGGTGGAGTCTAACAGGAGACAGACAGAACTCAGGTCATCCTTCAAATGCTCTTGTTGAAAAGACCACAAATAAAACTCAAGTGCATGACAGAACAAGTGATTAATGACCCCAAGTAAAATATTTTTCTAAGTTACAAAATTGCTCTTCCAGTGTTTGAAAACAGAAAAACCTGTGGGAGAAGAGGTTACATTCCAACAATTAAGAGTAAATACGGAAAGAAGGTAAATTATTACTCTCTTAACTTGGCTACTGGAGCAAAGATGAAAACAACAACCAGTGCTTTGATAAAATCTGCTCTTTACAAAAGTGAGATAAATATTCTAGTGGCAGCTGGGTTAAAGATACAGACCCTGAGGGTTAGCTTATGCCCTCAGCTGTAGATCTGTAACTCATTTCACCCACTTCTGTGAGCAGCCAAATGCAGATTGTGACCTTCAGACTTGAACATACAGGTACAGTTACCATCTGTTTGCAAATAATTCTCCAGCTATGCATACAGCAGCAACCTACAGAAATGTCTGAATGTGCGTTTGTAAAAAAAGAAAAGGAAAGAAAGACAAAGAAAGAAAAAAAAAGGGAAAAAGAGGCATGATTCTGAGCTCTAATCTTCAGTGAAAAAGAACAAAATGTCAACAAGCAAAACTAAAGATACTTAAAATCCCTGAAGAGACTTTATACTCTTTCTAATGCTTAACAGCACAAGCTCACCTTGCAAATAACTTCACATGAACATCTAAAGCATGACCAAGTCAAAAGAGCAGCACACCCTATCCTGACAGACACAGGGTAAGGTCCTGGCCCCATCTGAATCAATGCTGAAACTCTCATTAGAGGTTCAAGAGATGCCAGCACTCAAAATCTGACTGCTTCAGACCTCTCCCTTTTCACATTGTTTCCCAGAAGACATTTTGAAAATTATTGTGCTGATTTCTAGTGCTGCCTCCCAGTTTACTGAGAGAGGTTGGCTGAACTGGACTTTGGTAATGAGAGATGCAAACAGAAATGAAAGGAGAACTGAAAAAACTTCCTTCTTTGCAAAACTCTAAATCCTATGGTCAACCAGTAATTCAAAACACCCCAAACAAGCCCCAATAGATTCAAAATTATCAAACATGTTTTATGTAAAACAGGGCAAACAGCACTCAAGACTGAAGTAATATTTTGAAATTAAACAGCCTTGAGCAGTTAGCAGGAGACAGGATGAGAATTTTATGCTATTGGATCTGTTCTATGGGATGTGCTGATGGATAACACGCTGCTTCCAAACTCCACTATCCGTTCTCCTGCATTACAGAAGTCTTAAGATGTTGCCTGAAAATAAAAAGTGTCAGTGTAACATACAAACAGGATTTCATCTGTAGCCAGGACAACACAGCCAAAAAGACTCTAACCCAAGAAACACCTGTCAATTCATTTAAGGAGGGTGTTTTTTCCTGGCTCATTAGTAAGAGAAGTTGGAAATCAATAAACGTTAACGTTGGCTTTAGCAAGAGGAAACATTCAATGGCTCCTGTTGTAAAAGTGAGTGTAGTGCTCTTGACAGAAACCAGTGTTTTCAGTCATCTGAAGATACACGTGGCCATGGCCAATGCCCTCTTTCTCCCCCACCCCAGTCCCCCAACAAAGCAAGAAAAATTAGTTTCTTCTTCCACCCCACCCCTGATTTTCTCCCACAGCTTGACTACAGTAATCCTTGAACAGGCAGAAGGTTGGTGCATTCTCTTCAGCCGATGCCTCCAACTTCTTCATTCTTGGCTCAAGTTTTATTCATTAATATTAGTCATCAGTTATTAAGAAAAAGATAGTTTCTAAGTGTTTGTTGTTGTTTTTTAACTGAAGTTAATCGGATACCATAGTCTGGTTACATGTGCTGAACTGCAGCCTTCAGTTATTCCTTTTTCTTGAATTCCTGGTTGCCATAGCTGGAGCCTTTTTCTATTTCAGTTACTCCTATCAGTCTACGAACTCCAAAGGAAGCTTTAAAATATAACAGAGAAATGAGAGGCACATTAAAACCAGTCCAAGCATCTAGGAAGTTCCATTTAAACACACAAGCAGAACCCACGAGAGTTAACCCAATCCTCAGGTCAGTAGTGATCAACAGTGCACTGTACGAGGCTGCACATGGATCACAAATCAAATGACACTCAAAGAGGGGGACAATCCAGATTTAAAAATGTAATTACTGCTTCTCTTGGTTAACAGGACCTGTAGCATGAACACTGAAGCACATTCCCTCCCCCTACTTCCCCCTTTTTGATTGTTAGAGGTTTTTTGCTGGGGGTGGATTTGGCAGTATTTATGTATTTTTTGTTTTGGGTGGTGGTTTTGTTTGGCTTTTTTTTAATTCACAGACAAGTTGTCCTGTAAAAGTATTTTTTCCTTCAGGCACCACAGTAATGGACTACAAGACTAACCTGCTACTACTACAGTTTTTGCCTAGGAAATGAAGGCAAGTTCACCTGGATTAAAGCTTTTGAAACAATAAAAATGCTGTACAACAGAGAGACTACCAAGAGAGCTCCAAATATTTTCCTGCAAGCCTCATTCTTATTAATTAATACATAGAACTTATTGGAGGTAAAAGGTCTTGTTGTGTGTCACACTGGGCTTAGCATCTTCTCTGCTTTCATTACCTGCTCCAACAAGTCCCAGGAATGCAAGGATAAGGAGAGGTGATCCACTTGCAAAAACTCCAAAGCCAAATGTGAAGAGAGGAGAGAGGAGAACTGTGGCCCAAAAAAGAAAGTTTAGGAGGGTCCATGGTCTCCTAGGAGGTTTAAACTGCTTGCCAGGAAATATACCTTCCTGATTATACATCTCTTGCAAAGCATCCTAGGGGAAAGAGGAGAGAAAACAGGTTCATAATATTTGCACCGAGCAGCCCAAGATTAGTCAGCTCCAGGACAACATCAAGGACAGTATCTGTGGTACAAACTCATCAGGAAGGCACAGCATCCAATTTCATCTGCTGTCATTTATTTGGGCATTTCTGTTGTGACCTTTATGCCTTTTGAAGGCAATTTTGGAACCATCAAAAATGGAAANGCATCCTAGGGGAAAGAGGAGAGAAAACAGGTTCATAATATTTGCACCGAGCAGCCCAAGATTAGTCAGCTCCAGGACAACATCAAGGACAGTATCTGTGGTACAAACTCATCAGGAAGGCACAGCATCCAATTTCATCTGCTGTCATTTATTTGGGCATTTCTGTTGTGACCTTTATGCCTTTTGAAGGCAATTTTGGAACCTTCAAAAATGGAAACCTTGTCATCCTCTCCGCCCACCCAAACACCTTCATCTTGTCTGTTAACAGCTTAGGAATTTAGGGCAGCTTCAGGCCAGTTCAGACACTACCAGCCCTCTTAGCTGGGTGCTTTTCCTTCCTGTTTTTACTTCCAGAAAGGTCAGCATGATTCAGCAGAGCACAGCAGAAAAATGCTGTACAGGGAGACAGGAGGGGAGGGCACGGCAGGAGCTGCGAGCAGAGACAGCACCACACCAGCCCCAATCCCAGCACCCCCCCAGAGCTGAGCCTGCAGAGATGCAACCCTGGAACACATCACTTAAAGCAACAAGGTGCCCACCACCTTCCCTCAGTCTGCAATATTGTTCTTTAAGGTTTCCAAGCCATTATCAAGGATGGCTCAAGTCTGGCTATTTCTCATTTTTCTTTATTTCTTATTTTTCTTTAATTTCCCTTACAAAGGGCTGAGAAGTGCAAGCATTCCTTGCCAATAACAGCCTTCTGAGGACACATCCTCTCTGCAGGACAAGGATTCCAGTTACAAAGTCATTGGAATAACTGGAATGAGAGGATTTCAGTTACAAAGTATTGCTAACACTAAGATCAATACCCACTAAGATCTATAAGCAATACCTCCCTGGCAACATCTCACACTAAAGCTGAACAGAGGCACTGCCAGCATCAAGGAGGGATGGGAGGAAATGGTAAATGGTGTCACATTGCACCAGGGGAGGTCTAGATTGGGTATTAGGATAAAAAACTTTCATGGAAAGTTATGTTTGTATGCATGTAAAGCATAAGACTGGCTGTCCAGGGAACTGGTGGAGTCATCCCTTAAAGTGTGCATAAAAACACATGGATTTGGCACTTGAGGACACGGTTTAGTGGTGGTGCTGGGTTTACAGTTGGACTTGATGTTCTCAGAAGCCTTTTCCAACCTCAAAGACTCTGGTTCTATAGACCTGCTAAGGGGAGCTGGGAGGAGAAGATGATGAGCTTCTGCTCTTTGTAAGATAACCTCTCTCCTTGACTGAATCAGAGTTCAGGTACTCAAACAAATTAGGTTGAAATAAATAAAATGGAACTCAAGAATAATTTGCTGCCTACACAGAGACTGAGCATAAGCCTGCCAATGCTGCAGCACAGGTCATCACAGCTGGGGAAAGCCCAGGGTACTTAAACTTTCTGTGCTCTGCTGTCTTCCCACAAAGATAAGCAACACAGAACTCAAGATTAAGCTTTTCAAGTTCAATAATCCACCACTTAGGGCTGGACAACAATTACAGTTCTCTGTTACTCCCCACAGAGAAATGTTACATATGTGGTTGAGAAAATAACCATCTAAGCTTAGAAAAAGAAATGGCACAAGGAAAAGCTCTCAGCCATTCGAAGGCACGCTGGGCATGTGCTCTATCCCTGGCAGCAAATCCCAGGGACTGTCTGTCCCATGTCACACACCACTGCAGAAGTTTTACCAGGAGGCAGAAGGAAAGTGACAGTGAAGAAAAATGAAAGCAAAGAACAATTGGAGCTGAAAGCTGGGACTGGCTCTCCCTGACAGACAGTTATCACTCTTCTCGAGTGCCTAAAAACACCCACAGGGAAAATGGAGCTTTTAGAAATGCATGACAGAGATCCA
The DNA here is from genome assembly GCA_013398075.1 of Notiomystis cincta. Taxonomy (NCBI): domain Eukaryota; kingdom Metazoa; phylum Chordata; class Aves; order Passeriformes; family Notiomystidae; genus Notiomystis; species Notiomystis cincta. The sequence goes on along the minus strand of VZRX01013137.1, from coordinate 183,893 downwards.
AGTGCTGAAAAATGTAAAAAGACAGTGGATTGCTATTAGTCTTGCACAGCTCAGGCATATCTCTGAAGTCCACTGTGCTTCCCAGCAATCTGAGACCTCACTACCCAGCCCTCCGCTGCCAGGGGGCTCCTCTGTCCTGCTCCTTCCAGCACTTTGAGGGATGGCTGCCTAATTATACATAATATCCTCTCCACCCAGTGCAAGAGTGTGTATCACTCACTGCCTCAAGACACTCCCCTGTGCAAGTCCCAGAAGAGAGAAAAGAAAGAAAAGCTATTTACCTTTTCCTGGTAAAGCTTATGAAGCCAGTTTGCAGCTTCCTTTTCATCTTGAGGGATATCTTCCAGAGGAAATCTCCTAATTTAGCAGAGAGATTAAAAAAATGGAAAGAAGAAAAACAAAAAAGAATTAATGGAAAAAATCAGGTATTTGATTTTATCCCTCTCCTAGGGAAGATATTCCATTCACTAAAGGGTATAAATCACAGGCAATACTGTCACTCATGGCAGAGGTCTCAAACACAGAGAAGTGGGACTTAAGAATCTGAGTTTTTAGGTTGGGAATTGGGTTCTACTTAAGACAAAAGAAACTGTACAAGCTCCTATCAGTTTCAGAGCACATCAGTAAAATAAGCACTTCCCATTCAAACACTGTTCCTCCTTCACCAGATCCACCACTGGCTGATTCCCAGTCAGCTCAGACTGAGGCACTCGGAGCTGGCAAAAGACAAGCAAGTGGAAAGCCCAAGGATAATTGTTTGTTATATTTTGGTAGTGAAAACCCCATTTTGGAAGTAATGAGAGAGGCAACTAAAAATTCACTTTATACCATCTCTAAGGAAAACATCTTCTGCAGTGACTGCACTTGTCCCTCTTTGCCTTTGCAGCCCCACAGAGTGAGGGACACAGTTCTGGGGGAGTGTGACAATTATGCCCAGTGCCAGCCCTGACCTGATCTCACTGAGCACAGGTCCTTGTCAGAGCCTCTTTGTAGTGGTGAAGAGCCAACCATTTCCCTGCATTCTTTTATTTTCTGAGACCCTTCCAACCCAAACCACTCCACAATTCTGTGAATATGTTCCAACATATTTCTAATGATTTCTGCATCCCATAAACGAACTGAACGCCAGATCTGGCAGATTTACTTCATGAGCTTTAACAAGAGAAATTGCTCAATTCATATAAATTACACTCAATAAAAGCTCAGTGAAAAGTCATTTGCTGAAAGCTCTCTGCTGAAGCTGCCATAGTGTTGCTGTCACCACTAGAGGGGACTCACAGCAATATCATTTGGTACTTCCTGATTATTTCCTCGGGATAAAGACTGGATCCACTGCAGAGCTAAGCTGCTTACCTCTGCACAGGTAACTAGGTCTGAACATACCAAGAACAAGAGCTTAAGTGCTTCCCTTCTCTGAGCTACAATAATTCTGTTGGCACAATAAGGACATGTTCCATTTTCATAAAAAAAAATCTGTAAAAAGTCTCCTTACTCTCACAGCTTCTTCCTCAAAACAGAGAAAAATTGTAGAAAAGAACCTTGAGAATATTCATTCCATCCACAAACATATTTTAAATCAAAATTATCTAAGCACAGTCATCTGTAGGGTACAATTAGTAATTTTACCTGGCAACATCATCCTCGACAGCATTTTACAAACCCAAACACCACCTAACACTGCATTTCTCTTCTTTCCTCCCATTACCTCTCCAAGAAATGAAGTAAAATTGCACCTCCATTAGCAAACCATAGGATATTTAACTGAAGACTGCCACTGTTCAGTTTATAATTAATAGAGATGTGCATGCATGCATGTGCACCCCAGATCCAGCTAGATATCCCACATGCATCTGCCCTCAGTGTGGAATTACAGGTAGAACTGCCTGACCAGCTGTTTTGCTGGCTGGCAAATTGTCTACTCACTTTCCTCACCAGGAATATGTTTGGCAAGTGTAAATAGTGAAAATGAAGCCCCTTGCAAATGAGCAACCCCATTTCTCCTTGGACAGCTCCACAGTCGTCTTTTCAGCTGAGAAACTAAAATGTTGTGGATGTTGCAGCACCTGAGAACAGAGCTGAAACAAGTGCCCTCCCCATGCACATTAAGGCTGCATTCTACCTCCCCTGGGATAGCATTTCTTCCTCAAAACTGTTGCTGCTGCACATCAATACACTTGGATAATTACTGTGATTCCCTACAGAGATTTTTGCCACTGGAGGCTCTGCCAAGATTAGATGGACAAAGTATAGAGCCAGTGCCATTCACCTGCAACACACAGACCCAAAGCCAGAGGGGAAAAGTGTGGGGGGAAGGAGAGAGGCTTTTTTAAAAATTATTTTTAAAACTTTTAAAAACCCATCATCAACCTCGTCACCAGAACACAGCAATGTTTTCCAAAGTGTGGGTGAAGCCCCCAGAGAAGCAGAAGCAAACTGTCCAAAGAACTGTGGAAAGAATAACCAGGTCACATCTCAGGTCCAAACATAAAAGGGAAAAGAAGAAATTCAACAGGACTGGTAGTTATTATTCACAAGGAAGCCTCTGAAGCAGAAGGCAGCAAGGAGAAAGCAAGAAAGAGAAGTGTGTGTGTGCGTGTGCTGCATGGATTTAGGTGTTAGCAGCTACTGTTTGAGGCAAAAGAACAGTGAGGAATGTGAGCAATGTCCCACCTCATTCAAAGGATGTCTGAATTTCAGCATTTTTAAATTTTTAATCTGCTGATCAAACTATGTGAGTGAGGGAGAGAAGCTGGCATGTAAAGGAGCTTTACACTATTTACCACAAGGGACCATTGAAGCTGAAGGACAAGGAAAAGTGGACTACAGGAAAGGAAATTACCCTGTAAAATCTGAATACACTTCAAAGTGCCAAAGTATGCATCTTAGGGCTCACCTCCATCAATATATGCTCACCTTACACACATATCTGCTTCATATTTCTTTCCATAAAGAATTCCTAATAAAGATGGGTTCTTGTTTCCTCTGAAATTTAGTGTTACATCATACACTGCTGAAACTGTGCAAAAAAAAAACAAACAAAAAAGGAAAACAGGGCTGTTACACCAGCAATTCCAGCAAACACCCTCGGGTATCCTTGCCTGAGACAGCAACAGAGCCTTGTGCAAGCCTTGCATTAATGATGTCAGAGTCCTTCACTGTTTTGTCTTTACAAATCACAATTATCTGCACCAGCCCCCTGACACTCCCAGCTCTCTAAAGCACAATAGGACTTGATGAAATAAGCAACATAAAAAGGGTTTTAGTATTTTTTAAGACTGGGATCTGACAGCTCTGTGGCAATTTAAAAATTACCAGCTGACATGCTGGATCCTCATTACTGCCAGCTCACTAATTGTAATGAACAACAGAGTAGACTATGTTGTGCTACACAGAGTGTGCTAAGTAAGACATTACAAGTGCTGCAAAGCTTGGCAGTACCTGTTCCCCTGAGACACTGGACAGCAGTGGTGAAACCTTTGGTTCTGGGCAACAGGTGGTATTTCAGTTTAGGCAACCCCTTGGATTCAGCTACTTCCATACTGATGCGGTGCTTGGTCTCTGTGAAACGAGTTCCTTCACAGTACAGGAGAAACTGTGCAAGGCAAAAGCAAAAAACAGCCCAAGGATACCTTGAGATGTCAAAAGAAATCCAGCAGAACACTGAAAATTTGTGTAAGATAAACATACATGTGCACACACTTCAATTGTCTCATCTCTTCTCCAAGTATCAGGCATAAGCACCAACCCTCAAACTCATTTACCATTACCTTTACATTTAACAACACTGGTCCCAAATTTAAGATGACAAAAAGACAGCCCTAATTGTGGCATTTAGAATGCACAGAAATTAGGAAATTGATTAGCTCAAGTCAATTTTAATCATGATTTCAATTACCGAGCAGGAAGTCTTGATTTAAATGATCAATGCTAACTACATTTTGCACTTATATTTTCTAGCTGTTTTCCCTGGAGGCTATTCCTTGGTTCTCAGTTGTAGAATCATTAAAATGTATAGATTGGAAGCTCAGGTTCAGTCTTGAGATTTTCTAATTGGTAGGGTTTTTTCTATTTTTTCTTTTCTTCCCCACACTAATCAGGAAGATATATTCAATATAATTCATATCCATACATTCAAGCAATTAAGTAGCTTAAAATACATTCTCCAGATTCTTACTTTTTCTGTCTTTGTAATGCAAGAAAATTACAATGTATTCACAATGTTCTAGTTAAGGCTTAATGTTTTACTATTCATTTTAACAAGCAGTACTGGATAATACTGAAAATTCACTTAAAATGCATAAAAAGCCTCTTAATGTTTTATAAGCAAAATAATTGTACATTACATATGCTGCTATAAAAGCAAAACTGAGAATCTATCAAAACCTTTGCATTCAAAGCTCTAAGAAGGTTAATGGGTTGATTCCACCACTGTGCTGCTGCAGTGAAGTCTAAAAGCATTGCACATGCTGAAACAGAGATGTTTTACCCTTGATTTTAAATAATGTCAAAATAAAAAGGAAAAATATAACTGCAGAAGCAGATATAAGCTTGCCATATGTTCTCACAGAGACTTTTTGGGAAACTTGTAATTTCATGGATCAACGAGCACACTACCAGGAACTTTCTATCACGAGCCATGGTCTGTGCAGTCAAATTCACTGACTTCTCCAAAAAAAGCTCTTTGTTAATGTGTCTTTTCAGCCTACCTCAGAAATTGTTATACAGATGGAGTAAGCAAATGTAGGCTTTTTAATAGGTAAAAGTAAGTTTGGATAAATCATTAAGTATCACACATGCCTGATTTATAAATTATTCTCAAGCTTCTGAACTGTTTCCCAAATGACTTCCCTTACCAACAGGCAAACAGCAGTTTTCTACAGCACTTCCCAAAAGACCTCCTGAAACAGAGCATGGCTTTTCCCTGACAACAGGTGGAAGTGAGCACACCTCCTCCTGGCACACCAAGCCACAGTCACCAGTCTGTCACCATTTACAGCAGCCAGGACCAGAGGAGGGACTCAACACTTACCCACATATACTCAGGATAATCAGACAAACGTTTCAATCCCTCAATAACTGTATCTCTGTCCTCTTCCCATTTCCTTTTGCAGAAAACAATCTCAAGGAAGTACCACGTCCAGCCAATCAGGGGCACATAGAGCAGCTCTCTCTTAGCAAGAACTTTGGAACTCTTGGAGAAAAAAAAAACGACACAAGTGACAATCCAAAAATGCCATTTGCTGAGCTGTGCAACGAGGTCAAACACATTAAATCTAAGATGATCTGGAACCTGAAATGCAAAGGCAGTGTTTCCAGATGGGTGTGACACAGAGCTGTCCCCCTGCAGAGGAGGAAGGGAGGGCCCAGGGCCCACGTACCCCCAGCACTCCGAAGCGCTCCGTCATCGTCCAGCCGCACAGGAAGTCGATCTCGAAGTTGTGGTTCAGGATGATGATGACGTGTTCCTTCCCAAAGGTCTTCACCGTGGCCTCGTCTGAGAACAGGGTGCACTCTGTGCCTGACCACCATTCCAGCAGCATGACCAACTCTAGCAAATGTGAGGAGGGTGGAGGGAGGAGTTAGGGGTGCCCATTACAGAAAGCATTTAGAGTTTCATCCTCAGCCCCATCCACTGCCCAATCTCGCCCAACACCATCACCTTCTCAAACCCACCAAGCAGAGATGAAACAAAAGCTTGGAAGAGTACAGACCAAACCACATTACCATCCCTAAGCAGTATTTAAGGCACCAGACATATGCATTATGGATAATTTAGCAAGTTTTTAACAGTGACAAGTTTGGGAATTGCATTACAAATGTGAAATTTCACGAGCACTGGAAAAAAATGCCCAAAGACTTTTGTGCCTGAAAACAGACAGTGGAGCTGTTGATTGCTCCACTAAATGAGTACAGATCCTCCCAGGTGGAATACAAATTATGCATAGATGCAGCCTAATGTTTTTACTCCACATGAAACAAGTCTTATGGAGGTAAACAGACCAATAAAGGTCTTTTAAAGGGATGCAGTGACATAGATCTTCTGTGATAGATTTTAATATTACAGCACAAGGCTCTAATTGTTCTGTATTATGAGCATCAACACAGAGTTAAAAACAACAGAGAATTGAGCTAATTTATCAAAATACCTGGGCAAAGACAGGAATGGTAAATGGTGTCTTTTTTTTACTGCAAAAGAACGAGCCCTTTTCCCTCCATCTACTCCAACTTTAAAATACCACAGCAACTCTTATTCCACCCTGAACATTTGTTACCCATTCTTATTTTTCCACCTCCCCTTTTTATCATAAAACCCTCTTCCACTTAAATTCAGCACGCACTGAGTGTAGTTGCTATGGTTGGCTTATTTCCCTCATTTCAGTACATGGAGGCAGATGGAAGGCATTGCTTGCATCATGGGACAACTATAAAAAGTATGAGAATAGTTCATCCTCCCAGTAGGAAGATTTGCTTCCCTGCAAACTGGAGTCGTCGGTATTTTCTCATTTCAATGAGATATGGATGAAATAAAAATTTGGTTGCACAAATATGGCAGTTAAAAAGAGTCCAGCTCTTCCCATATGACTACACCTGCAGGGTTCCCCCTCTGCTCCATCTATCAAGCTCTGCCAGGAGGCTTCTCAGCTTCCTATTGGCAAATTCTGGTTGTGCCAAACAGGGCAGCACCTTCTGCACAAGGGTTTCTGATCAGTGGGGTTGGGCAAGGTCACCCATCCATAATGCTAAACAAGAGTTTAGGCTCCAATCTTGCACCACACCAGAGAGAAGGCAAGCACAGTGTTTGGGTGAATAATGGGGAAACCCAGTCCTGGTCTGCTGAAGATACAGAGCTCACCTAGCTCTGTTTCTTTCACTCATGACCCTTTACTCACCCACCAGGTCATTCCCCTGTATCACTTTCAGCACTTGCTCATTTGGAGGCACAACAAAGTTATGCACCTTGCTGACCAAGAGAGCTTAACCCTGGTCAGCAGGAAATATGGCAGAGGAAACAGAACTGTCTTGGTCCTTTACACCAAGTACAGGTTTCCATCACTGCTTCCCAGTTTTGCATGCTTTGTGATCACTTACCTTCCTCTCTCTGGTTTTCCTGGCTCAGTAAAAGGGCAAAGAGGACAGCAAGAATGTCCTCAGAGCACCTTCTGAGCAGGGGCCAGGAGAATGGAGCAGGGGTACCAAACACAGGGTAGTATTCTGAGCAATTTTCCCTTTCCTTTGCTGACTGTGTGCCAAGGAGGAACATCTCCAGCACCTGCTACATTGTCTTATAAAAATTAAAATCGACTGGATGTGTCTCTTCTTCAAAATCAGAAAAAAAGTCTGCAGGGGCCACTGTGGATGACTTTCTGCAGAACATTTCTTTCACCTTTCTCCCTAAAACAGTGGAGGATTTGCCAGAGTTCATACTGAGAGAGGAGGGTTGACGAGCCAAAGGATTAACACAAGGAGACAGCTTGTCCTTTACAAGTGTGCTGACAAATGATGTAATTATAACCAGAAGTGGGCTCATTTCCTTTTTTTGGTGTGTGGGTTACAGCTCCTTGGCGTGGCACTGATCCTGCCAATGCTACAGCAAGAACATCCTCCTGAATGAAGGAATGGCAACACTTGCACTGCCCAGGACAGCTCCTACAGGGAATAAGCAACACCTGGCTCCAGCCACCCCCTCTGTCTGGGGTTCCCACACACCAAAGCAGGTGCATTTACAGCCTCACAAGCCCCCCAGAAACAAAGCCAACAAGGGGCACAGCACATCCCTCTGCTCGAAGTACCAACATTTGAGAGGTTATTTTTGCAACCAGACTAACCCAAACACGCTGCAGTCTCCAAGGGTGTGATTCATCTGAAAGGAGCTGACGTGGGAGAGCTGGAAGTACAAACTACCTGTCAGGAACCTATGGGTTTATGCTGGGGACAGAGCCCCAGAGACTTTTTTCCTCAAATGTCTGTCAGGAACATTGGACAGAGTGTCTCTCCCTCTCCTTTGGAAGCTGGGCTTTATGTACTGGAGAGGAGATAACCAGGCTCTATTCTTACTGTTTCAGGACAGAGCCAGATACCTGTGTGTCCATCCCTGCACTCTGACCCTCTGCCAGCTGGGCAGAGCAGCTTCTCTTACAGACCCCCAGCCTAAAACCACAAACAGCTTGGAGTAAGTGAGCAAAACACAGCATCCAGAACAGGACACCAGCTTACCAAAAGGCTTCTCCATGCTGAAATACATTTCATTATGAATGGCAACCCTGGGGCTACTGCATTTACACAGCTTACCTAAATTGCTATAAATCACAACTGAAGTGCATATTCTGTCAGCTCTTCCCTTACAGGCCATCAGCTCTCTACATTTACATTAATTTTCATAGTTTAATTTCCCAGTGTGTTAATTTATAACAGGCTATACACTGGGGGTTACCCTAGGTACAACCCAATTATCTACTCAGCTCCTCCAAACCTCTTTGAACAATGGTGTGGATTATTTCCAGTGTTTATAAGACATAAGATAGCAGCACTTAAAGTGTGATTTTTTTTCATGCACAATGCTAACTAAGGCTTGAGCCTAAAGCCTTAGAGGAGCAAGCAGCTCATATCCTCAGAAAAGCCAAACTATTCATGCAGCAGTAGTTTTCAGCATGAAATCAGATTCTAGATTATTAAAAGCACAAAGAAATTCTTACATGCAAACTGAAAATAAAAACTCCTGTATATCTCCACTCTCATCCAACCAAACTCATTTTGAAGTTTCTACTAAGCTCTTCTATTACAATACCTTTTTTCCTGACAATTTGCCTGCTAGTCTATTTCATTTCCTTTCTCCTGTGCTTCTCAGGAGGCAGGACAAAAAGCACAGTAAAGACAGGGACTACAAGCTTAAAAAGAGACCAAACAAGACATCTCAGAGAGTTTCTGTTGGTGGTACTTCACATTGATGATTTACAAAATGTGGGTGCCTGTCAGTGGACTGCTGAACTGTAATTTCAGTGTTCTCTGTGGTGACTCATTTACCCAAAGTGGGAGTTGGATGCTGAGCTGAGCACCAAGGTAAGGGGCCCTGCATACTGGGAGGGGATGGAGAATGGGAACCCATCAGATGATTCACTGCTGAAACAGGAGCTGACATTTGGGCTGAGGAGCCTCCTGAACACTCCAAACATTTCCAGAGATCCAGCCCCCTGTTAAGCTCTGTGAGGAGAAAAAGAAGGCATCCACAGGGAGGGAGTTTTGCAGAGGTCTAAAAGAGGAGAACCAAGAAGCTGCACTCAGGGCAGAGCTGGCCCTGGGGCAGAAGAAAACACTGACAGATTGCTCAGGAGAGGAGAGCCTGGCACTGCAGGGTGTAAGGGGACTCTGAAGTTTGTCAGCTGCAGACATCTACACGAGATAGCTGAAGACAGACCTCTCCCTCTGCAGCCCACACAATCAACCTGGGCTCCCATATGATCAGTATTGCTCACATGCTCAGCACCTGAGCCAGTCTCACAACTGTCCCTTAGCACGGTGCTGATACTGGATGAAGATGGCATTGAGACAGAATTAACAACTCCCATCAGTCCACATAAGGCTGGAAGTGCAGAGCAGTTTTACTCCCCACTTTTCTGAACGCCAGAGTGACAACAAACATCAGACCCTTGACTTCTGCACGACTTCCCAGTATCTCAGAGAAAAAAAAAAAGGCTATTTTTACCTGCTCTGAAAGAATCTAGGTCCAACCTCTCATTTCTCTAATCTCTGTGTGTAAACCGATACAAAAGCAAACAAACAAAGGAAGCAAACCCGAGACAAACCCCTCCCCAGCCCCTCCCCTCCCCTCCCCTCCCCTCCCCTCCCCTCCCCTCCCCTCCCCTCCCCTCCCCTCCCCTCCCCTCCCCTCCCCTCCCCTCCCCTCCCCTCCCCTCCCCTCCCCTCCCCTCCCCTCCCCTCCCAGCACACTCACGGCTCCACAGGGAATAGGCAAGGCGACAGTTTACTCGGCGATAAAGCTGCTTGTTGATGGGCCAGAGGACCAGCGTGCATAGTTGAATGAAGTTAATGATCAGTCCACTGACAACAAAGACGAACCCGATGAGGAGGTGAACTATGAACTGGGTCTTCAGGAAGGCAATGAAGCCCATGATAACCACTCAGAAGCGTGTGCAAGGGCCGTCACTCAGAATAACTGTCCTGAAAGAGGGAAAAAAACAACACACAGTCAAATGGAGAGTGGATTTACAAGCTCTGAGGAAGGACAAAGCATAAGCCCTGAAACAGTCCAGGCTCATTCATGGAGAGGAACCCAACCCAATAAACACTCTGCTCTCCAAGCCTGCCTCATGCAGGTCTTCACACAATAAACTGGTGATGGTGCAAATCCCTACCCAAAATAGGAAGGAATCATTATTTACAATTTACAGCCCGCCAGGAAGATTATTGTTTGCTGAAGGGACTAATCTCACACCTCTCTTCAAACAAATACCACATAATTGGGAGTTAATGCTGGGAGGAACACAGAGCCCTGCACTCAGGGAGCAGTGGAGCCCTGAGGGGCAAACAGGGGCTGTATCTTCAGGGATGCTCTCCTGAACTGCAACAGGAGCCTCCCCCTGGAAAGGGCAGGGCTGGTCACACACAGCATCAGTCTGCAAACACCAAGGCACACAAGTGGAAATCAGGTACTCCCACATCCAAAACCCACCCTGGAGCAGGTTTAATAACTTCTCACTTTGTCAAGCCACAGTTCCATGACCAAATACACCAGTCAGGCATGGGGAAGAATGCAAAATGGTAAAAAAGCCTTAGGCTGTAGAGCAGTACACACTTGATCTGCAAAGGGCATGGGTGTAGAATCTTGATTGCACTGAAGTAGCCAGAGCACTGAACCCTGAGCATGTGCCATATTTACACCAGGGGCAGAAAGAGTGGCAGTGCCTGAGCCAGCAGAATGCCACAGGAGCTCACACAAGCCTGATCCACTACAAATCCTGTCAGCACAAAGTTAACCCAGAACACTCTATTTACCAAGCCACCAAACCGAGTTTATTGCAAACCCCACATTATCCAGCCCTGGCCTGTTGGACCTGTTGGGTACTGGAAGCCCTGCAAGGTCAGCCAGGCTCTCAAACCACAGCTTTGAGGTCCCACCCAAAAAATAAAAGCATGACCCTGATTTTCTGCCACAGTCACAGCTTGCTGATGGCTTTCATACTCAGCTTTTTTAAGTGTGGCAAATGACCAGCTCAAGCAGCAAATGGTAACAAATACTTCTGACAAGTCAGGCGTCCCAAGGTGATGTGGACCTGCTGTCCAAAAATAAAGTCCCTGCCAGCTGTGAGGAATCAAATAATTTTCACTCACCACCTGCTTACAGTGTGCTGCTATTTATAAAACTCTACAGCAATTTTATTGTGAAAGCTTGTTTTCTATCCTCTCTTCTACCAATCAGGTACAGCTTTTCAAGGCACAGTGTCTAGTTTTTGCACAATTAACATCCATTTGCATCATTAGTAACCTATCCACTTCAGAAGCACTTTACAGAGAAAAAAAAAAAAGCCTGATTGAACACAGCCAGTATTGTGCCTACCACAGAAAGCAAAGCAAAGCAAGATGAATAGTGTTGGAGCTTATGATAAATAATCTAAATTCTCCCAGTGTTTCCCTGTAAGGATGAATGAAACATTTCTTCCACTAATAAACTACTTTAAGAACAGCTGTTGGGAAGCAGAGACTTCTGTTTGAAAAGGAACAAGTGGAGCCCTCCTTCCTCTTTCTCCCCAAAAGGCTCCAGTTGTCTCACACAGCCAAAACACCACAGCAGTGTTCACACATTGCCATGTGGGAGGCAGCCCTGGCACCCAGTGACTCCCCAGCACTGGGCTCGTTTGTCTTTCCCACTGGCAGGCTCTAATAAATACTGCCAAACATTAGGCACCAAGTTCTTCACTTCCAAGACCAGAGTCATTCTCTTCATCTGCTGTATCTCAAAAGCCAGTTCAAACAAACAAGAGAAGAACAATTCCCTCCACTCCCCCCCAAGCTATTTCTTGAGTTCTTGCTCACCCTCTGCACAGCCACGTGCAAGCAGCTTTGCTGATGACTGTGTCGAGTGTGAAACCTTTCAAAGGCTAGATTTGAGGATCTTGGAAGCTCTGCCAGTGTATTTCTGTCTATCAGAGTTATTAAACCAGCACTTACAGCCTTTCAGCACACAGCTTGGCCCCTTTCAGACAGGGCACAAAGCACACAAGTGGCACAAGGAGAAACAGGGATGTCAGGTGTTAGCTGTGCTCCAATGAATCAGTCTGGTCCACCTCCACAGCCTCTGCTTTGAGCTGAGTCTGTGGCACTCTGGTATTTGTCTCTTACATTAAGGACATTGCTGTTTTACACACCCCAAAGGACACATCCCTCTCTGTGTTGCAGTGTGTTGTTTATCCAGCCTTGTTACACATGAAAAACAGGATTTACCACTCTTGCACCAGCATCCTGCCCAACGTGCTGGGCACCACAGAATCATTAAGGTTGGAAAGGACCTCCAAAATCACTGAGTCCAATGTTTGACCAACCACCACCCTGTCAATTAAACCACAGCACTTAATCTCACATCCAGTGACCTCTTGAACACCTCCAGGAATGGTGACTCCACCACTTCCCCAGGCAGTTTCAATGCTGAACAACACCTTCCATTAAGAAATTCCCACTGATGTCCAATCTGAGCCTTCCTGGCACAGCTTGAGAACACTCCTCTCGTCCTGCTGCTGTTGTCTGACCCTTCCAGTTTCACTGCTGGATACAGAACATGTCAGTCTCCATTTTGACAATCCCTCACTTAATTGTATTTGACTTTTAAGATAATTAGAAGTTAACCTTAATCCAGTAATTCTTTAGTTTTCTGCATTCCAGGCAATTCAGGGAAAGAAGTGGTCAGCAGCTGTTCTGTGGTATCCCATGGTCAGGGTGAGGGCAGGATGGGGAAATCAGTATTTGCTGAGAGGAGGAAAAGCACCACTTCTGCATTTGACATATGTATTAAGATCAGACGAAGTATCTAGGAAGTAAACATCTGCCCTAGTCTAAGACAGCAAGTCTCAGCACTATTAATTTTTTTTTTAAGTCTACCCATATCATCTGCATTTTTAAAGACCTGCTATAAAAATCTTATTTTCACCCTTGTTTTTCTAAAACACTTTGTAACTTCACATTATTGACCTTTCACCACAAAACCTTCATTTCCTCCTGTACAGCCACATATGAGAACTATGGGGAATTTTAGTACTCTCCCTGCTTTCACAGGATCATAGAATGGTTTGGACTGGAAGAAGCCTCAAATATCACCTATTTCCAACCCCCACAGCATGGGCAGGGACACCTCCCACTAGATCAGGTTGCACAGAGCCTCATCCAGCCTGGTCTTGATCTTTTATGTGCTCTGAGAAAAATGTTCTTAAAAATGCTTTGCATCCTTCAGGGCTCTCTTCCTTATTTCTATGCCTCTCAAGAAAAGGGCAAGGAGACAAAATGTCTTGGTGTGGTGGGCTGAGCAAGGCCACTCTATCACTCCCTCCTCACCTGGACAGGGAAGAGAAAGCACAACAAAAGGCTTGTGGGCGAAGGGAAGGACAGGGAGAGATCACTCAACCATCACGGGCAGAACAGACTCGACGTGGGCAAATCATCTCAATTTGTTACCAATCAAAGCAGAGTGTGGTGAGGAGAAATAAAACCAGATCTTAAAACACTTTATTCCAACCCCTCCCTTTTTTCTTGGGCTGAACTTCCTGATTTCCTCAATTTCCTCCTGCTCAGCAGTGCATGGGGGACAGGGAACAGGGCTGTGGTCAGTCCAATGCTCATCTCTGCTCCTTCTTCCTCAGGGAGAGAACTTCTCACACCCTTCTCCTGTTCCAGTGTGGAGTCCCTCCCACAGGAGACAGTCTTCCATGAACTTCTCCAGGGTGAGTTCTTCACCAGCTGCTCCAGCCTGGTTCCCTTCCATGGGGTGAAATCCTTCAGGAACAGGCTGCCCCAGGGTGGGTCTCTCACAAAGTCCTGCCAGCAAACCTGTTCCAGCCTGGGCTTCCCACAGGGTCACAGCCTTCCTCAGGCTCCCAGGTGGGCTCCTCCAGGGGCTGCAGGTGGATCTCTGCATCCCCATGGACCTCCAGGGGCTGCAGGGGCACAGCTGCCTCAGCAGGCTCTGTAAGGGAATCTCCACTCTGGTGCCAGGAGCACCTCCTGCCCCTCCTCTGCACTGACCATGGAGCCTCCAGGGCTTCTCCCACATATTCTCACTCCTCTCTCTGGCTACAATTGCTGCTGTGGAGCTCTCTCCCACATTCCTTCTTAAATACACTACCCCAGAGGTGGCAGCACCATCACTGATGGGCCCAGCCTTGGCCAGAGGGTCTGTCCTGGACTGGGGACAGAGCTGTGTCCTGAGGCCTCATGTTCACATGGATTCTCTGGTTCCAAAAGATGCTACATGGCCTCTCAGCAGAAATCAGAATACAACCCTCCTCCTTTACCCAGCCTTCGACATTCATGGAAGTCCTAAAGATTAAACTTCCTCAAGACTTCCACCTCTGCCAAATGTCCCTGGAAGGTGCCACCAAGTTCAAAGGCCATTAGAAGGGAGAAGGACAGAGAAGTGAGACTGCATCAGCCCCATTTCCTTAAGAAATCAGGTTAAAAAAAAACACCCAAATGCACAACATGCACATTTCATGAAACATAGCTATTTATGAGCTCAAAATTAAAAACTCAGCCACTAATCATTCTGTAAGAATATTCAGTTTCAACTCCAGATTTTAATTAATTTATTGCTGTCATGTGTGTGCAATCCCTCTGAAGCTCCTGATGTTTGCATGAATATAAGCGTGAAATTAGAGACTGATCTGCTGCTCCTAATATTCCAACCCAGTGAGAATTAATGTGCTTGACAACAACAAAAACTGTGCCAGCCAGTATTTACATCTCTAGACTTCTGCCTTCAGGTTTTCTGAACATGCTTTTGCCATCTCTCCTGTGCCATATTTACCTCCACCCATGAAATTAACTACAGGCATCTTTTGCCCTGAACATCTTGCCCCCACCCTGAAATCTGGTATTTTACCTACTTTTGCTGTTTGAGAAATGAGTTAAACTTTTAGACCACTGAATTTTACTTTCACCACCACATTTTAAAACACTGAATTTTTCAGATGAAGCTGTCTAAGCCTCCTTGATGTCTGTATAAACTTGGCAAACCCTGGCTGTGAAGAAGGGTTAATGGTGTTGTAAGTCAGCAGCAGCATATAAAAGGCATTTTGCTGCCCATCAACATTTCCTGATGATTTTTCAGAATTCTACAAACACTGCTCATTGAAAACACACAAGGAAAATAAAACCTATATTTTATTCAAAGTGAGATCTACCATGAGCTGCTTCATGAGTGTGGGGACAGATAAAAGCAGCAGAAACCAGGAGCTCAAGAAAATGGCTCTTTTTTCAGTATATTTTCTACCCTCCAAAGCTCTCTGATGACCCAACTCAGGCTACATCTCTTTCAAAAGCAGGAAAATCACCAGCCTAAGTGTCTGCTCCCTCACCTCTCCTTCTGAGATCAGAAAATCCAAGAATACTAAGCAGCTACCCAAGAGTCAGGGCAGAGATACAAAGGAAAGCTTCCAATAGCCTTACCTAGACTTCTTTGGCATATAAATAAAAGTACAGAACTCAATCTGGTTATTTTAGCATCCTTCAGAAATACCCCACTGCCACAGGGGTATTTTCCTGGACATTTCTGGGACATCCTATACAAAAATATGTTGATCATCTTATGATCAATGCTTAGAAGTAATCAGTTACCCCTAAGAAATAATTTTTCCTTGCAGAATACACAATATTCTTCCAGCTGAAAGACAGAAGTGCAGTGGCTATCCATCTTTTAAAAGGGAAATGATGTATTCATAGCAAACCACCCTGATAACAGGAAAATATTCAGGAAGACAGCAGGTCATTGATGTTTTCCCACTTCCTGCACTGCACCAGGTCTCTTTCTGGGGTGAGGAATTTGGGAGCCTGACCCCTGTGATGCAGAAGCCACATGAAACCAACCAAGAGTATTTACTCAGCCTTTAAAAATGCATCCCAAGACTCCTGCCCACTCTGCCATGGCACCACTAAAAGCAATCTCCACTCAGGCCTCATTTATTTCAGAGCCACCACTGGCAGCCACAGGTGTCTAAGGAGGCTGGAAAACAGAGCTTAGATCAACAGCAGTGAGTCAGAGAGAAAAAGCAAATAAGCAAATAAGGTATAACAACAGTTCTGGTATCCATTTGAACAGTCTGTACCAGGGATTCTCCAGATAAGCTGTAAAAATAGACAGCTACTCAATTGCATCCCACACAGCATTACAAACTGTCTACTACAGACCCAGTCTTTTCAACCTAAGCATGACAGAAAGATTATCTTAGTTTCTCACACAATATTGCTCTAATTTCCCTGAACATGCCTCAGTGAGATACAAGGCTGATTCAGAGTTCATTAAAAATCCTGCTTGTCATAAGTTTTTAAAATTGAAGGGTATGGAAAAGAACCTTAAGCTAAACAGAGGTCACAGAGATGTAAATTTATTTCTGAGTTTTAAGAGCTAGGAATAAGACCTCAAAATGAAAGAATGTTACTGAGTTTCCATCATGAAATCAGATGAAACTCATTCCTTGAAATTTTGTCCATCTTGGCCCTGAAACAGCACCACAGGCAGTTTCCAGAAAAGGTCAAGAACAGAAGAGTATCACCATTATCTGTCTGAAACATATTCCTTTGGGCATTAAAACCACAGAAACTTCCACTCATGTCAGTAGGTTTGGCTCAGTACCTGTAGAGGTTTTTGGTAAGACTATTTCTATCAAATAAAAAGTCTTTGGTTTGACTCATCATCTTAATGACATGCCAATACTTTGAGGTTAAAAAAAAAAAGAAAAAAAGCTGTGCACATGGCCCTGACATTCGTGATCATTTCACAGGCATAGAGAATGAGAGGTACTGAGAAGTTTTTACATTTCCTTCTTATCTTTAAGATATTGGTTCCTCAGAGAAAAAAAATACCAAGATAACCAGTTGTTTAACTGGCATTTTGTAGAGAGAAGACCACAGAATAGAATAACAAAGCAAAGCAAAGAATTCAAACAACTCAATGCAACCAGAAGGGAAAAAACCCAGCTCTCAATACCACACATCACTGCACTTTGGGGACAGATTTCCCTCCTCCCTGCCCTAAATGCAATGTTACTGACACGACTGAGCCTCCCCAACAGCTGCAGAGAGCACTGTGCTTATGCCACCACTACGGATGAAATTATATTTTCTCTAACTTGTTGCTACAATCTTACAGCTGAAAACACCGGCAATATTAAAATGGCTGTTTTCCCAATTTAATTTCAACCTTTTCCTTGTATTGCACTTGGCACACACACACAAAAAAAGGAGAGTAGGTGTGCACAAATTCAATTTCTCCTCAGCATACACCCTCAGTTAACATTGCCTCTATTTAAACAAATGGATTGGATAACCAAAATGAACCCTGACTTGCTTAGAAATCTGCTGGCTGCAAGACAACCCCTACAAGGAAGCAGGACTCCTTGCAGTATTTCTCTCACTGTGAGCACCTCTTTATTGACAAAGAAAATAATGGTATTTTCATAAGGATTTTCTGTCCACAACAGGGAAACAACCAGAGAGATTCTGTCTCAAGTTCCCTGGGTAAAACCAGCTCAGAGAACTTCGATATCATGGCTGAGTCTCACCAAACCAGGCTGACATCACCCTTCCCAAAAAACAGCACTGAGCTTTCCAGGGAAGGCACCCCACAACTTCAACACTTGGTTGTGCACTCAGCTTGTTTTTAATTTCAGGAAAACAATCATGCCTTATGTTTTAATAAACTTACAATAGCTTCTGTTAGAGTATGTCACTTACAACTGCCTGTAGGTGTTTGTGTGCTGCTTCTCCCCTGCACACTCACACTTGTCATCTCTGCAGTCTCACACTTTTGTTTCACTATGAGCAACACAAAATTGATTTTTCTTAGAACTATAATTACAAAACCTTAATTGAGCATTAAATTTAGATTAGATAATAATTGTGAATTTGGCAGGTTTGCCTCATTTCTCACAGTGGCTCTGATGGGTTTTGTGGGTATATGATATTTACAGATACTTGTGAGAGCTCTTGTAGAACTCAGCCTTAATAAACCTTGTCCCAAACTTGAATATTACTGAATATTTAGCCAACTGCAAGCATTTGAGCTCAAGTTTTCTTTTACTTGTTTGCTATCAGGAGGAAAAATAAATACCCTGTAACTTCTGTTGTTCTACACAGCATAAAATCACATAATCAGCCTAATTTTGAAAACCAGAATCAGGTAGACACACATGACTCCTGGTTTCATCTTTAGTGGAAGATGAAAGACCCAGGGCAAGGGGGATCCACCAGCACAGCAAGACAGAAGGATGGAGCAGCAGAAGATAACCAAGACTGCAATTTCAGAGAAAAAAGGATTAAAACCAGGGGAAAATACCAGCCCACTGCAAGACATTTGCACTGAAATGCACGAGCTAGAACACTGTCATATTCTGTATATTTTAAGAAATAAATAGGAACAATTATTCAGCTTTGCTAATTCCTCCTGGCTCCAGACAGACAGCTAAGCGTGACTCACTCAGAAATGGTTGTCAAACACCTTCTGCCAGGCTTGTTCCCTCTCTTGGGAACTTCTAAACTTCTCCCTGCCCTTTTTGGTTTGCTTGGTAGCAGCTATTCTCCCCACTTTGCATAAAACTCCCTCAAGGGAGAAGCAGGATGCTAATCCTTGTTTAGCTCCTCAGTTCCCTATTCCTCCCCTCGTGTCATACTCTCCTCTTTCTTTTACTCTCACCAACAGCTTCCCAGGCCTGTGCAGGAGCCCTGCTTTGTGCCACAGTGGATTTGATGCCATTCCACCACCGTGCACAGCTTTGCAGGCACTGCCTGCCCCTCTGGTGTTCACTTTGTGTGTTAACCCTGGGTTCTGGAAAACTGTCAAGCTCCCAGCTTGCTTTGAGAGCAAAAGCAGGCTGGGAGAAGCTCTTGGAGAACTCAGCACACTTCAGCAGGTCCAGCAGGTCCACTGCAGTTCTTTAAAGGACAGGCAAATGTTTTCAGTCCTGGTGATGCTCCCTGGAATCTCCCTCCGAGTGCAATTGCAGGGTGTCCTGCCTGAGCTCAGGTCGGGCAGGTGATGGGCAGTACTGGAATGCAGGATCTGCCAAGCAGCACTGGGATGCTCCTGCTGTGAAACTCTTCTATTCCCAGACAGATTCACTCACCAGTGATAAATAAGAAAGGACTTCAAAGAATCACAGGAGGGTTTGGGTTGGAAGGGATCTCAAAGCTCACCTCATTCCACACCTGCCATGGGCAGGGACACCTTTCACTATCCCAGGTTGCTCCAAACCCCATCCAGCCTGGCCTTGGACATTTCCTAGGATGAGGCAGCCACAGCTTCTCTGGGCAACCTGTGCCAGGGCCTCACCACCCTCACAGGGAAGAATTTCTTCCTAATATCTAATCTAACCCTACTCTCTTCCAGTTTGAAGTCATCCCCCCATGTCCTGTCACTCCAGTTCTGTGTGGCTTCCTTGCAGGCCCCTTCAGATCCTGGAAGGTGCTCTGAAGTCTTCACACAACCTTCTCTTCTCCAGGCTGAACAGCCCCAACTCTCTCATGCTGTCTCCATAGGGGAGGTGCTCCAGTCCTAGGAACTCGCCCCAGCAGTTCCATATCCTCCTTACACTGGGGGCACCAGAGCTGCACATGGTATTCCAGGTGAAAATCCTGGCTGGAGAAGCAAGAAAGCACCTTTGGTAAACACAGTGCACCCCTTTACACCTGTACACAAGGGGGGGGGATACTTGGGACAGTCAGGAGCCATCTGGAGCTCCCTGCACAGCTCAGCAGCAGCTCACACATCATTTAATGCTGCACTTGCAGTGAACAAAATCACCACCAGCACCACAAGACATTTATAAGCAACTTTGAACGCTCATCCTGAAAAATAAGCCACCAAATCTCCAATAACCACAGAGTTTTGCATGTTTCCTGCTCCCAAAGTTATACCCAAGGCATGGGAAATCCTGTCCTCAATGAGGACACACAGCTTTAGGATGTTGCAGATGTAAAACACATCCCCAGAGGGACCTGCTGATTGTCCACTTGCTCCTGCTCTCTGCAGCTAAGCCATGACTGACCAGTTTGTGCTCAGCACCACCCTGATGAGGCTTTAAGGTTCATGGAGCTGCAGATGAGGGAGCAGGAAGCAATGCTTCTTCCTGGCAGGAGGATGGAGGGAATGACCAATTTTAGCCCTGTTTAATGCTCACAGTGTGGGTCCTCTGGAGGTTGTATAGATTCAGTAGGTAGCACTGTACTGACACACCACAAAATGCCCCTCAGCCAAAGGCAGGTCTCACCATTAAGGCAGAATTCCCTGGATTTGAAAACCACTTTGCTTATATATAAATATACACACAGATACAAAAACATGCAGAGGTCCAGCAATCTCCAGGACAGTAGTTGTAGGCCTGAAGAAACTTCACTTTAACCCAGTAGTTATGCTGGTATTTGGTAAGAAATGATCTGTAGAAAACCAGCATTGTAATGAGAGAAAGGCTGGGAAGTGGAAACCAGGAGAGCATGGATCTCATGATTGAAAAGTAATCAATGAGGCTGGGCTGGACATAATCAATGCTCTTCTCAAATCAGCTCATTATTTATTCCATCCTGCTGCAGTCTGAACACCAATGTAAGTGGCTACACTGAATCAGCAACCCCACAAATCTGTTATAAAATCTGCATTTGGACAGAAGCACTGATGTTTCTTTTTCACAGGCAATGTGGCAAGAGCATCAAATCTCTTCCCTCCCCACAGAAATGACTGCTGCCAGTTGAATTTTTCCTGTTAAGTCCATGCACAGTTTAACCAATACAGAGCAGTAATAAAGTTAAGATGAACAATTTTATACATACTCTTGCAAAAAGGACAGACAAAAAGAAGCAATTCTTCCCAGTTCTTAACTGGCTTGGAACAGACTCCTGCCCTGAACTTACCTTATCAAATGCTAAAACGAGTGACACATATTTGGTTTCTCCACTTTTGCTCCCCATGCAGGTCACTCTTATTTCTGCACAAACACCTTGAATATTGTGAAACCCCAACCAGGCTGGGTGCTGACAAAATTCCCAGGTCTGATGCAGGCCAGGGAGAGCTACAACCTCCCCCTCCACCTGACACG
Source organism: Notiomystis cincta (assembly GCA_013398075.1). Classification (NCBI taxonomy): domain Eukaryota; kingdom Metazoa; phylum Chordata; class Aves; order Passeriformes; family Notiomystidae; genus Notiomystis; species Notiomystis cincta. The sequence goes on along the minus strand of VZRX01013137.1, from coordinate 162,591 downwards.
AAGGTGGGCAAAACCAAGAGTGTAAAGTACATACTGTGAGTCAAAAAGTACAACTCAGGATTTTAGTTTGATTAAAAACCAAAACACAACACACCAGACATTAAAAAAGTGAAACAAACTCTATCTGCCTAAAATTAAGAAAGGACTGAGACCCAAACTTACAAACATGTTATTTCACAGAAACGGCTGGAGCTTGAAGTTACCTCTGCAAGTTCTTCTCATATAGCTGAAAAAATGGGCACTTTTATTATTTTGAAGAACTCAGGACTTTTGCACCACCTGACTGGAAATCATGTCAAGATTTAACCACCAGGAAATCACATTCTGCATCTAGCAGCTCTATTATTTTCAGCCTTTCCCATGGAGCAAATGCTGATACTGACATTTTCCCCCTCAAATATAAGCATTTTCCATTTCTCTTGAAAAGAAAGATTTTTTTGCCTTAATTACTTCTGCTTTTGATAGAGCTAGAAGGTGTAGTGAGTATTTTCTTCATTTCAACTAGTTCATTCAAAGCTGAAAACCCAACTGGGAGTTGAAAAAGGAAAAGAGCCTCTTGCAATCTGAATAAAAAGCAGGTGGGAGAAAATGAGGTCTCTGAATTTTAAAGCAGCCAGACTTTCCTTGGCACTTAGGTCTTGTTTTCTCCCTTACATTCTGGCTGTGGCTGCTCTTTAGTGAGAAGAATACTGCCCAGAGCGGATTTTCACAGTAATTTAATATCTTCCCAAAGACTTTCATTCTTTTTTGAAGTTATTAAGACAGATAGTTTGACTGCACTGGTGAAAATTCATTTTTATGAATACAAAAACCTGAAGCTACCACAATTACAACTGGCACCATAAAACAGGATTTAGTCAGATTTATGTCTAGACTCTGATAGTGACACTTTTCAAGCATTAATTGAACACTGTGGGGAAAATACTAACAAATAATTCAACAGTAACATGCTTAGATACTATGTCGTCCCCTTGACTCCTAATTTCTAACTTGAGATTAACATCTGCTTTGTGTCTGGTAATTAAAACTCTCATTAGGGCTCAAATTCTGAAGTTTAATCAAGTTAAAAAAGTTTTTTTTGTTAAAAAAGACAAACCCAAACCCAACCAACCAAACCAGGCTGAAATACAACTATTTCAGGGAGGAACTTCAGCATTTCTAACTTTGGCAATTCTGCATTTCTATGCAGGGATTTTCAGTTTGGCAGCAGATCTGCTGCCCTTTCCTGAGTTACCTGCTCTGCTTTGTACAACTCCCAAGTTGCAAAAAATTGTGGAGTTCCTCCACCCTCATTGAAGAGGGAGTTTCACTGACAGCAAGTGGCCAGAGCAGAGCCATGCAGCACCCAGAAGAACTGGAATGTAACAAATTAATTAGACACAGTAAATTATATTGGATTTTTTTTCTAGAATGCCCCAATAAACTCTGTAACACCACAAAGCCAGAAAAATGGCTTTGAAGAAGTTAAATATTGTGTAAAAAAGCACCTTTTAGAAAAATGCTGCCTGTTTCCAGGTGAGTACATGGCTCCCCAGAGTGCCCAGCTGCAGGTGTGCCCTGGAGTCAGTCCCCTGGATGGTGGGACCATTTCCAAAGTGAGCCTCACAAGTGCCCAACAGAAAACCTGACCCATGGGGCTGCCACTCCTGACTTCAACAGGAAATTAAATCCCTGGAATGCACAGGGAGAGCCAAACCTCTGCAAAACAGCAGCCTCCCCACATCCCTACGGAGCAAGGGGCCCAAACCTGATTCACAACTGCTCAGGTAGAAGAGAAAGGGGAAGATAAATGAAGAAAGCTTAAGAGCTGAGAAACTGAGGAGTACAGACCATGCTGCCCCCAGAATCCACGACATGAACAAGTCTTCCATCCACCCCTCTCCACCTCCATGCCAGAATATTTAGCATGTTAGTTCCCTTCCCTCACTAGATGCAACCCCAGGAGTTATTTATATGTCAGAAGAAACCCTCTTGGCTGTATTTTTCCCCTGGATCCAGAGAGTAAAATGACAGTCTGGTGTTGTGACATCAATCTGATGCTAACTACTACCCTGCCACAGAGACATGGTGTTACATCAATAACCATAACCACTATAACACTTGGATTTAGGTAGGAGGAGCTTACCAGTTGCCAAAAAACCCCTCTGAACTGGGCTATTTGTTTCCCAGCCCACTGGGCACAGAAGCAAGCTGCATCCATCCACACACACATCACCATGGAGCAGCTCTGCCCTGTTCATCAGCTCCTTTCCACCAGACCTGCTCCCACTGGGTGAGCAAAGCAATCACCAGCTAATCCAAAAACTTCCCAGACATATCAAGAGGGTAGTAAACCTAAAATATCCTTGCTTCATCTCCTTCTCCACGTAAACATCTATTTTCAGGAGTGTAGCTTCTATTATTGATCTCTTGAGAACAAATGATTTGTTTTTAATTCTCTCCTCACCATGGCAATACGTGCACCAAGTAGAGAGATGGACTATTTAGTAATGTGCATTTGATGCTATTTCTGAACTCAAGATACAAAATAGTATCCCAATGGTTTGCAAGTTTTATTTTTACAGTAATTTCACCAGAACTCAAGTACCCATTAATTTTTCTGGCATTACAAGCCACTTCCCCAGTCATGTTTTTTGCTAAAGAAGTTCTGAACAAGGCTATTATATTTTAAGAACAACAATTTTTCCCTGACATTTCATTTCATACCATCATTTCTACATAGTTTTCTCTTCAAAGCTTCTCCCTCTCCTCTGTGTTAATGCATTCTTGGTATCTACACTCTGATGGCATTTCTGTCACCCCACCTGCTCCTATGTGCACAGTAAATCTCCCCAATCCTTCCCTAGATGACAGATTCTATGAGCACTTCATGATCTTTGTTACACATCTCAGAGTTCTGCTTTCACCTTCTGGTTTTATAAATATATTGGACTGTGTGAAAGCAAACAGAACACTTGGATGACAGAGATGTGAGGGGAAGCATCCTCAAACAATTACAGATGAATATATATTTCAGACTATAGGACAAACAGGAGAAGGGGAGTGACTCCAGCTGCTGACAGCATCTGTTTCCCTGGCAGACTCCCACTGCAGGATGAGAAATCAGCACTTCACACACACGAGGCCAAACCATGGACACCTGCATTGGTTTGAGTCTCTCTTTTCCAGGCAAAAAAGGACCATTAAAAAAGAAAACACACAGGCTTCTTCCAGATTTACTTCAGTTTCAAAGTCTACCAAACTTCAGATGTTTGCATTTTCAAATGTTCTCTCCCAGGCAGCCACCTCTGGGAAAAGTGACCCACCATTCACTTTTGGACTTGGACTAATAAGATTCTCATAAAAATGACACCAATTTACATTACTGCCAGCTGTGTTAACAACACAGGTGGCTGAGGAAACCCCATCCTTGGACATGTTCAAAACCCAGCTGGACAAAGCCCTGAGCAAACCAACCTGTTTCTGAAATAAGCCTGGCTGAAAGCTGCCTCACACTCCAATCACACCCACCCAACTATATTCAATGTATTTTCTTTAATGACAAGACCCCAATGACAATCTCCACAGAAAAAAAGATGCTGAGCTCTCTCATTTGACCATGTGAAGCCATCCTGAGATCTCTCTCCTTGAAATGTCATCAGTGGGCTCTACAGGAAGGCAAGCACTGCACATGGAGCAATAATAATTAAGTCCAAACTCCCTGAGTTTTCACTCCACTTCCCAGGTGTTTTTTGCAGCCTGCAGGGAGTTTTACATTGTCATGGCTCTCACAGCATTTCACTCCTCATTTAAAACTAATCACACCCCAGCTGCAGTATAGATACACCCTACCAGGTAACTTAGCCACAGATTCATTTTTAACTCTACCAGCTAAATCTAAGATGTGATTTGAAACACATTCATCCTTCTTAAGACAGATCTAAGTTTAAGTATTACTTACAGCATTTGTTTCACTCCTCTTAATCTCTTTGCTAGCATTGATATGATGGCTCTCTCTCGAGGTGTCTTCCCAATTTCAGAGGGCTAAATCACATCTCTCACATATTCACAGTTTGCTGAGGGCAACCAAATCAGCCACGGGGGACCAAGTGCCTGGGGAACTGTGCTGCAGCACATCCTCAGTGGAATGGGAGCTGCTGCCTCTCTGGACCAGAGGTCTGTGGCAGAGCAACCACTGCACAGAGCACGATCAGCCAAGTCCCTGAGGTCAACTTGGTGTGTGTTCAAAAGTAAAAAACAGCCTGTGCAGTGTCCACAGGGGCTCTTCCAGCCTCTCCTCCAGCCTTTAATATCTCGTGTTTTATCTCAGCTCCAACTCAGACCCATATATAGGAATCTCTGTTTAGTTCCTGGATAACAATGGCAGAGAAGACCTTAAGTAGCTTAGCCTGCCAAAGAAAGGAATTGAGCATGTAGTTCCAGAAGCCTGGATCCTTAGGAACTTGGATTTTAGTGTTGACAATACTCACATCCATGTAGAGAAATGGGTAGCAAAGAACACCCAATCTTGTCATAACAGGCTCTTAGCATGCCCCTTCTCCTCTCCCAGGAAACTTGTAGTATTACAGTTATTTTAGAGACACCCTCATACACACTCACCAGCCAAGTGTGTCTGGAAATTCCCCCATGAGTTCAAAACACATCACTGAAGAGAGAGACAGATAAATGTATTTGAACAGGACAACACTAAGTTTTATTTCCATAGCAAAGCAGGCTGAAAAATCTGCCAAGCTCAACCCCCTCAGCTCATCACATTTAAAGACACAGCAATGCTGTGGTAGCCCAGATAAACTCATGGTTTAGGCACAGTCACAAAATTCTTTGGATAATGAGCTTTTAGTCAAGGTTTCCATATTTTCCACAAGCAGCAGGCACAGCACAGAAACAACCCCCCTGAAATCCACACTGAGAACTTTGCCCAAAGCTCCAGCTTCCCTGCAAACTCCTGATTTGGAGGAATACTCCACGCTCCTCAAACTGCGTGGTTTGGTGCTACGGCTGTGCTAGGAAGGCACAGGCTGTTTTAATCTCCAGGCATTTATCTCAGAGACAACTACTCAGCCAATGTAGGACACCTATCATCTCAGTGCTTCTCTTTAAGCTGCCTAAATAAAGCAGCAGAGCACCAGTGGCTTTTACACAAACAGGGTGATATTCAAGCCAGGCCCGCTAGATTATGGGCACATTATCCACAGATGACAGATAACACAAACCAAACCCTGATGTGACAGGGCTCACTGCTCACCTTTCACCAGTTTAGTGTTTACACTGCACTCCCCAGAGCACCAAACCATTCCCATGGCCAGGGGCTTCCTATGGAAACCACCTGTCCCCATTGTGTGTGAATCACCCCCCCAGCAGGTACAAATTGGGAACCTCCAGGTTATTGTGGCTGAAATAACAGACAATGCATTCAGTCCAAAAACACAATCATGGGAATTGCTAATAAAACCCAAGTGAGGATAGACATCATTAGAGAGCATGTGCTAAACTACTGCTTCAAACACTTGAAACAGAGAGAGCAAAGCAACATTACAGTCAACGAGGAAATAAAATACATGGGGCAGTGAAATGATGTAGGTCATTAAAACTGTAACTCTAGCATAGGTCTCCCCTCTCAAAAATTGTTAAACTATTGCAGCACAAAATATAACAGTAGCCAAACGTTGTGATTTGAATTATTTTGCTCTTAAAGTGCATTAATAAAATCAAAGCATTCATGGCAAGTCCAGGCATTTGGGCACATCATTCAAGCAACAAGGCAGCTCTAGGAACAAGGTAAAAATCACTGTGTTAAATTCCTTCACTTCTAATACAAAGTGCACTAATTAATCACACTAAATACATGTTAGTATTCCAGGCTCCTTTGGTGGCCAGAAGCTGAAACAGAAGGCAGATTTGGCAGTTGGGGAAAAAGAAAGGAAAAGCATTTATTTCAAGTATTTTTTATTTGGAAATGGTCGATTAAAACCCACCAAAAGAAGCGCAGAGGATTCTTATGAGTTTATCCTACATATTAAGTGATTACAAGCCTACACAGAGTGATAAATCAATTATTTATGGGCTAAGAGATTTGATGATTGGTGAAAAAGGGTAATTCTTTTAGGGTCTCATGTTGTGGGGAGAATCTAACCAAACTCTCTGAAGTGGCAACGACTGAGCAAAGAAGAAAATGTGATGTTTCATGCTCTTACAATTTCTGTGTACTTTGGTTTTGCACTACTGGATTGCTGAGTGTATCCAGTGAGGATTCACACCTGGAAGCAGAAGGAGCCTACAAGAGGAGACGTGGCTGGGTGATGGGGGAACCCTCTGGGTTATTCCCTACACAGCTGCCTGTAACTTTGAGACTCTGCTGGTTCCTCAGCCTTTCACTGCTGCCTGAGCACCAGCCCCCAAATATTTAAGAAATTTAAGAAATCTTTATCTTTCTGGGTTTTTTTCTGGGGGGAAGTGGAAGGGAGATGCTGATTTCCAAGGCTTGGGGTGATATCACATCAGAAATGCAGCAAGGGAGCCCCAGGCATGGAAGGTGCCAGGAGTCCCAGGGGAACAAAGAATCTTCATTTCCTTAGAGAGGACAAACTAAGTTTAGCCCAGAAAGTGACCAAAATACATCCAGTCCAGCAAGCTAATAAGGGTGCTCCAACCCAGGAGAGGCAAAAGATCAGATGGAATTACAGAAAAAAATCCTGCCCCGAGTTAATCTCTCAATATGCAAAATTGATTCCCTGCTGAACTGGTGATCTCTGATCTTAATCACCCCAGCTCTGTCTGAAGCTATTCTAAGGGAATTGCAGCAGACAAACTAACATATTTAAGCAGAAAAAGGAAATAATTAGTCTTTCTAGTTACTTCCTACAGGGCAGAGTTATGTTAAAAAATTAATAAGCTAAAATATTTATCAAAGCCAGCTTTCTTCAAGCAACAGCAAACTAAAGAGTTAAAAATACCCAAACAAGCAAAGCCAAAAAATTGCTCTGAGGTACTCACATTACATCTCATCTATATCTAATCAAAGAGGTTTGGATGAGCTCTCTTTTCACAAACAAGGAGGTGATGTATTTAATTTTCTCCTGAACCCTGAGGTTGTCGAAGAAGATCTGACCTAATACCAGCTAATTCCTGCTGTGTGCAGAATTGTAATCTCTCCTGCAAACCAGATTTGACCTGGATTCAAGTCAAGAATTTTAAAATGAACAGAATAAGGGGAAAAAAATTATAAGAGATGTGTGCATGTTATGAATAATGCACACAGATTTATATCTGCATCAGTACAAAATGTAACTGATATCAGATGCACATACCACATCCCAATATTAAGACATAAAGAACTGATTGAAAACTACACTGTGTTCATGTAAGTACTTACCACATGAACTTTCTTTTATTAAAAATGACATTTAAGAGGACAGCTGTAGATGTCCTAAAGCTCTAGATTTCCTGATTTTAACATTAAAACTGTAAAGTCACTTACACGTGCCTGTTTTCTTGAACGTTTTGAGGACTACAGAGACTGCTAATCACAAACATTTTAATTTGAGCTGCCACACTGTGTAGCTGAGAGTTTACATATCTGCAGAGATTCTCTGTAAAGCTTAAATGTAAATAAACTCATTAATATTACAAATGTGTGCATACACACACACACAGAGGATCGTAGGCTTGTAAATAGTAGAGGCATAACTGTCTGGAGGAAATACTTGGCAAAATAAACCCAAAATAATCCTACACAGATTTTCATTTCTTTTGTTTTTTAAACATCTTACAAAACAAACAAACTCATGTGTCATGCTGGAAACTTGTTCACAGCTAAGTCACACCCCTTGGAAAGTTTTCCAGTCACAGCCATATTAATTCCAACTCCAGCAAGCTTTTCCTTTCACTGTTGAAATAATGTGGGTTTTTTTTACTAAAACCAGTCAACAGATCACACTCAGGTTTCTAAAAGTCGCTGTTTGCCCCAGGCTGTGCTCTGAAAAGTTTCAAGACTTCTTTTGGCTGAAAGTCTTGGACATCTGTGGAGACACAGAGAAACAAGGCCAGCCCAGAAATGTAGGGCAGCCCTGCCCTGCTTCCACCCTTCCCAAACCCAGTCAAAACACTCAGGGCATGTGTGAGCTCCTGGCTCTGCTGCTCCCAGTCACCCCCCTCCCAGGCCCAGCTCACCTCCAAGGGGCAGAATCTTAATTTTCACCTGCCTAAAACACCCCTCTCCATGCGTGTCCCACAAAGACCCTAATACATGGTGAGTCTGTCACAACCTAATTTCTGTGTTACGTGCTGAGACAGCCATGAGAACACTGAGGGCACAAAATAAGAGTGAAAGAACTCTGCAAAGGCTTGCAGAAAAAAATGGGAATACACAGCCACCATCTTGCCCAAGTGGCATCCTTAGACAGCACGCTCTCAGCTGAATAAAAACACACAAAAACTCAAATGGCAACAAAACCGAGTCCCATAACAAGTAACAAGGGCACCAGAGCAAATCAGGGAAGGTATCTAGCCCAGCCACACATTAGTAAGCACACATCAGCCTGCCAGAGCACCTCAAAAAGGACCACCACTCTCCAGCTCACCCCAAGGAAGCATTTCAAAGGACAAGGCACAGTCACAGCACAAAAATCCAACTTACCAGTACAAGTAATAGGCTAAAGCCAGGACAATGAGCGTAGCGCAGATTCCAGCTAATAAACATATACTTGACTGGTTTACCAACATCTTCCCAGTTTGTTATTGATTAATAAACAAACAAACAAAAAAACCAAACAAACAAATAGAGGAGGAGAAATGGAACGGCAAAAACGCACGATGCGAGTCTTGGCTGGGAGAGAGAATCAGTCTTGACATGGGGGAGGGATTATGGTGACAAAAGCACATTGAGGTAAATCTGGAAGTGCTTCAGCTACTAAAACTGCCTGCTCAGAGGCAGGAAAAACCAGCTGACTGTCCTCTCCTCTACATGGCTTTGTAAGCCACTGAGCCAAAGGAGCCCCTCTTACCTCAGGAGTGAAGGCATGAATGGGGCAGAAGTGGACTAATATTTAAAACAGGTAATACTGCTCAATAAATATTTCAGTCAGGTGGTGTTGCTGACAAACCAAGCCTTTGCTCTAATCCAGTAAGCTCCTTACAGGAAATTACCAGGCTACAATGGAGCTCCCGTGGTCGTGCGTGTGCTCAGTGCTGCCACTTGACACTTCCTGCAGGACCTGAGGAGAGATTTTAACAAAATCTACATTTTAGCACAAAGGAGCCTCCCACTGCAGGACCCAACAGATAACAATGGCCTTTCCTCTCTTCTCTCTTTTCTCCCTGCTCCAAAATCAGGGCTTTTGGAAGGCCTGAGCAGGCACAGTGCAGGAGTTTGGTTAACAAAAGGGAGATACTGGAGGCTGGAGAGGGAGAAATGAGCTGGCAGCAGCTACACCGTGCAGGAACACGGTGCTGATGGGGTGGGTAAGGCTCAGGGGCACACCCAGATGCTCTGCACCATAATCTAGAGAGTCCAGATAAAGAGAGGCTTGAGAGCACATCCACCCAGGGACACAGCAAAGAGTGATTCTCATTCACCAACACAGCCCTCTGTGAAAATGCAGCTTTCACTGGTATAACTCACCTGGTCAGAGTAAGGCCTCTAAAGAAACAAAACCCAAACCAAATCTAGTTTAAATGTCAAAAATAAAATTTAAGTGGTAGTCACAGGCCCCTGACACTCCCATTTTCTGACCAAACTTTAGCAGCAGCATTAAACAGAGCAAAGTGATGGTGTAAGCCCCTCTTAAAACCCTGGCTGCCCTGGAAGTGGAGTCATATCAGAAGGTTTCAATAAAGCTGAAAGAGGCAGCACAAAACTACTTAAGATGCAACAAATAGAAAGGTTTTACATTCAAAGAAAGAGACAACGCTGGGAACTATTTGGCCAAAAAGGTAAAAAAAAAAGGAGGCTGTGAATTTAAAAGTTACAGACAAACAGGAACATTTATCCAGTTCAGCACAACTGTGTGGAAAAAGAATGTAAAAGCTGCCTCTGAAAATTAAAATTCAACATACTCCAGAAAAAAATACAACATACTCCATACTGAAATTTAATACAACATACTCCAGAAAGTGTGGTGAATAAGGGTCCAGTGGAAAACCAGCACAGAAGCACCACAGCAGTCATGAAATAAAGGAAAATTTCAGGTGCTCTCCATGCACCAAGCCAACAGGCCTCCCTGCTCTCTTATATCCTACACAAAGTCCAGGTCTGTTGTAAAACCTTTTCCAGCATCACCTATAGCTCAACCACATTTCTCAAGCAGTTACACAGATAAAAGTCTTACTACTATCTAGATCTTTGTCAGTGAAGGAGATAGCTTGCAACTGAACTCCTTGCTTAGGAATAATCAGTTTCTATGGGCTCCAAAGGAATTTTTGCTGACTGTGTTCCCCAATCTCATTTTGAGACTGCTCACACTGCTTCTGTTCTCAATTGCAGAAATAAGGTTATATTAAATTACATCAAAACAAACCCCAAGACAAAAACACACACAGAGTTCAGATATGACAGGAGGGTTTCAGACAGGCAGAGTCACTAAACTGGCACTTGCAATGTTTTCCTAGGTGAAGCTCAATCACCAGTTTCCAGGACTGCTGATCAATACTTTTCCAATGCACAACATTCATTACAGAAAATGCACATAATGGATTATGACCAGGCACAGGACAGCATCGTGATTTTTTAAATGAAAACAAAACCCAAAGTAGCAATTATCAAGAGGCCTCATTTGGAAAAAAAAAAATAATTATGATATTGGAATAATTGTCTATATTTGGAACAAGGCTTACTTGGTATTTCTATTATAAAAGCTACTCTAAAATTATAGTGCTGGTATTCAAACAGCAATTCTATAATACCAGCCCTTACATAACAAACAGAAAAGGAGTTATCTAACAGAAGCCCTATTAGTACAAAATTATTTGAGTAATAGGCCTCTTGCAATGTATAAAATAGATCAATGTTATGTAATTACAAAATGCTGCCAATCTTAGTCTCTGATGATTAAGAAAAAACCTCAGTAGTGTCTACTCATCTCTAAGACTACATAAAATGCTACTCTTCACTCCAAGTGGTTGAATTTTCAAGACAAATGGGAATTCATCCTTTGTATTCAGATAAAAATAAACCACAAAAGAAAACTTAAGAAGTGTTAAATGCATTTACACACCAAGCTGTAAAACCTAGGAAGCCACCTGCTAGGCAGATTGGGTGAATCTGGAAAATGCTTTGTGGCACAGGCCCATCACTTATTACAAGAGGGATGCAAAATAAAGGATAAACAAAAGAGTCTCACTTGCCAGGTAAGAGTTATAGGGAGAAAGATATACTTTGATTTATGGATGGAAAACCAAAAAATTAAGCCTCAAACATATGACAGAGAGAGGCAGGCAGGAGACATCTGTGTGCATGCAAATGTGCTGTGGCTGGACAAGGAGAAGCCTCTGAGTGCTGCTGCACCAAGTCCCAGTGAGCCCCCGCCCGGGGTCAAAGCTTTCCTTTGAAGTCCTGAGCACTAATTGGGAAGAAATGGAAACGCTGGCTTTCAAGGAGTGTTGAGCTGCTTTATATTTCAGGTGTAAAACACTACCTTCTGCAGCAGAGGAACAGTATGATTTGCTCTCTGACCCATAGTAATGCAGGATCCCTGCTGCAAGTGAAAGGGTGGGGCAGGAAAGCTCCTGGGGCTGTCTGGTGGCAAAGCCCCCAGCTCCTGGATCAGTGTGTCCAGAGACAAAGCCCCAATCAGTGTGTCCAGAGACAAAGCCTCCAGCTCCTCTGTGTGTCCAGAAACAAAGCCCCAGCTCCTCAATCAGTGTCCAGAGACAAAGCCCCAGTTCCTGAATCAGTGTGTCCAGAGACAAAGCCCCAATCAGTGTGTCCAGAGACAAAGCCCCAGTTCCTGAATCAGTGTGTCCAGAGACAAAGCCCCAGTTCCTGAATCAGTGTGTCCAGAGACAAAGCCCCAGTTCCTGAATCAGTGTGTCCAGAGACAAAGCCCCAGTTCCTGAATCAGTGTGTCCAGAGACAAAGCCCCAGTTCCTGAATCAGTGTGTCCAGAGACAAAGCCCCAGTTCCTGAATCAGTGTGTCCAGAGACAAAGCCCCAGTTCCTGAATCAGTGTGTCCAGAGACAAAGCCCCAGTTCCTGAATCAGTGTGTCCAGAGACAAAGCCCCAGTTCCTGAATCAGTGTGTCCAGAGACAAAGCCCCAGTTCCTGAATCAGTGTGTCCAGAGACAAAGCCCCAGTTCCTGAATCAGTGTGTCCAGAGACAAAGCCCCAGTTCCTGAATCAGTGTGTCCAGAGACAAAGCCCCAGTTCCTGAATCAGTGTGTCCAGAGACAAAGCCCCAGTTCCTGAATCAGTGTGTCCAGAGACAAAGCCCCAGTTCCTGAATCAGTGTGTCCAGAGACAAAGCCCCAGTTCCTGAATCAGTGTGTCCAGAGACAAAGCCCCAGTTCCTGAATCAGTGTGTCCAGAAACAAAGCCCCAGCTCCTCAGTGTGTCCAGAGACAAAGCCCCAGCCCCTGAGAGCCAGCTCAGAGACAGACACTGGGTTCAGCACATCCCCTTTGTTCATTTATGCCTTGTGCCTCTGCTCCAGAGTTTGCTACCATGAGCTGTACTGCCAGGATGGGAAAGATTAACTAGGGTTATTAATTATTTTTATGATTAATGAATAAGTAAGGTGAATAGGGCAAAGCAAAGGCCTCAGGTGACACCAGAGCTATCCATGTACTGTGGGAATCACAGCTGCAAGACCAAAGAGAGACAGAAGGAAAGTTTTCCACTGCCAGTGCTCTGCTATACTAAACCTAAAAAATCCCCAAGGAGCATCTGCATGATCTCACCTATGAATGTACCTCCAAATCAGGAACTGGTCACAGCTTAGCAGCAATGGAGAAAGGCAGCTCTAAAACTGAGAAGCAGAATATATGCCATGCAATTTTGACTTTACAGTCCTCAACCTTCCTGACAGATGTGTGGCAAGTGAGAAAGACCACCCAGCCTCCTGTCACCAGGCTGACATTTGTCACATTGACAAATATATCTCATCAAAACATTTCTGTACAGGAAGATTACACTTTCACCATGAACTTTTCCATGGTCTGAGCCTGGAAGGAGACAGAGGCCATGAGGAGAGTGAGGGAAGACAAAAGTCACCATTCTGCCAAATCCAGATGTTTCAGATCTTCATCACAGGGGAGACAGAAGCAAAAATACTAACACCAAAAGCAGGCATTCTGCTGAGTGACTGTCACCGAGGCAGCTTCAGATAAAACTCACTGCTTTGCAGTCAAGAACAAATAATAGGTGAAAAAGATGACCTGAAAATGCAGCAGGTACATAACCAAACAGTTCCTCAGTCAGTTCAGTGAGCTGAACTGGCAGCCTGAATTACAGTGGATGGGGAGCTGGATGTTACTCAGTTACTCAGCATTCACACTGCTCATCCAGGGCTCTGCATCTGCTGTTCACAGCCCAAAGAAAGGAAGGAAGAGCTGTACAGCAGGGCAGGGACCCACATCATCCCTTTCCTCCTTGTATGGGATCCAACTTCTACTTTCTTTGATGTCACCCTGACTGCCATCAGCAGCATGTTGATTCCTGAGTAAGACATCGATTCTTCTTTTGGATTATTTCACTGACAAATATTTCACAAGGCTGTTATCAGCCTGAATCCATAATTACCCCTGTGGTCAGATCTCTTTTTGCATATACACAAAAGCAGGTATCTTCCTAAAAAGATAGGCCAGACTTATCAAGCAGACTGATAGCAAAAACAAATATATGCTGAACAAAGTTGTATTGTTCTCTGTTTTGTGCCAAGATCACACCAGCCCCTTCTGGTCTCAATACCAATACTGGCAGCAGCCACACACCACACAACCTTTACACTGACCTTCCCACCCAACAATTAAAAAACCCTCAAACCCCCAAACAAGCCACCATAAAAAGAAAAAAACCCTTTTTCTGTGCAAATTTAAAGATCACATTTTGAACACAAAGCTGAACTGCATGTGCATAAATGTACACTTCTGCATGTGGTGACATCTTTATAATTTACAGCCAGACTTCTTTAGAAATGCAGTATCTCACAATTAAAAAAAAAACACCCTTCTAACTGGGAAGGCTGTGCATTGTTGAAGTTCAGGCTTTTGTTGGCCATTCATCTGGGAAACTAAACAGCAGCCACTCTGTAAACATCCCCTCTGTCTTTAAAATCCATGTCAGACAAAACCTGAAAAGAAACGTCGACAGCTCTCACCTTTTCTTAAGACCTCCCTTCTCCTGGGTGGCTTTGGCATTCTATTGCTAAATAGGCCTCTAGTGGCATATATCATTAATTTAGGCCACTCTGGATTCTGCAGAGCAGGGAACCCTTCTGTGGTAACACACAGAGTCTTTGAAAGATGCTGCCAACAAAGATCACAAATCCAGGACTGGTCAGCCCTGTCACGATTCAGTTTCCCTTGTTCAGCTTCTTCTGAACAGTGGCCTTTGAACGAAATGTTTGAGAGAGACATGACCTAAATACCCTTTTACTGAGGGCTGCAGGATTCCCAGGAATGACTGGCCCACTAGAAATCCACACTTGCTTCTCAGCAGCAACATTCAGACAGCAGCGTTGCATGAGGGCTGTTTCCAGAGCTGATAATGAAACTTGGGCTGTTTTCACAGATGCTCTCTGCTCTCTTTATCATGCTCCAGTGTAAACTGGCTCTGACAGACCCAGACAAAAGGACATTAAAATATTCTGCCACTGTGAGTACTTTTTCAGACCTACAAGTGCCACAAAGAGTGATATTAATCTGACCACAGGAGATCTCTCAGAGATCACAACCCCAGCAAGGTGGGCCAGCTGCCTGAGTGGAAATTTCTCCATCTCCATACATTCCTCTGTATTGCTTCCAGTTCTGTCAGACACACAAAAAAATCACCGAAGCAGAGGTTGTTTCCTGCTGGAACAGTTATAAAGCCCTGGAGGAAATGCAGAATGTGAAATTACTAGTATAAAAGTGAGCACCCACTTCTCTTGGAGCTTGCAGCGTTTCGTACCGGTTTGACTGCCAAGTCAAAAACTGCTCCCCATTACTTGGAAAATTAGAAGCTAATTAGTAAAAAGAGGTGTTCACTGTACCAAAGCTTCATATTCAAAAGATCCTATGTGCCAGACTCAAATTATGGATGCCACCACTGCTAGCTTGGCACTGCTCTTCAAAAGCTCCTCAGTCAGGCTGAGTAGTGGTTTGAGAAGCAGCATTTATGCTCTTATGATTCATTTTTATCTGCCAGAATAACCCTCAGCTCATCTGCAATTATATGCCAAAAAATTCAGATATTCAAGGGTATTACAAACTGCCTGCAGTTCAATGTAATGTGTTAATATAGGACACATTTATAGACAATGAGTCTAGCAAACCAGACTAGCTTCATTTAAAATAAACAAACAAGCAGCCTGGTCTAATTACCAGAACTAATCTAAAGGAATCAATATTTCTCCAATCAAGACATATAACAAGAACCTTCATGCTATTTACTCAGCAATGTATAATTGCTTCTTGAATCTGCAGATTTTGTTCACTTTTAAGCCCATTAAACATGAACTACTTTCTATTAATTCTATTTAAATTCTTTTTACCTCTACTGTAATAAAACAGATTTTAAAATAACTGGAATAATTGAAACTTCACTGCATTAATCAGAAGTATTTTACTGTAAGTAAGTTCATTACTTCCAGGCAACTGGGAGCTTATTCTATGCCTGGTTTGACTGACTGCTTACAAGCCTCAGCTTCCAGGCACTATGAGAAGCTCACTCTAAACTCATGCTTAAGGTCAGCATGTCCTCAAGGTTTGCTTGTATAACTGCTTTTATAGTTATTACTCATCCCACATCTATCTGCACTAGTAAGATATATCTTAAGCTAAACTGTTGGGTTTGGGTTTTTTCCTGGGATTTTTGTTAGGTTTGGGTTGGGTTTCGAGGGGTTTGTTTTTTGTTTTTTTTTTTTCCCAAGTTTGGTTTAGAACTCTTTATCAAGTAGATAATTTCAGCAGACATTAAGGAAGAGTTAACCCAGGGCACACAGGACAGTAATAAGTGGCACTGTTATACCTTCAGCACAGACAGAGAAATGCACGAGGAGATGCTTAGGCCTTTTGCTCCCATCTTGTAACACAGATCCAAAGCACCCAGAGGACTTTGTACTGGATAAGTTGAAATCTCACAAAGCCATGGCAAAGAGGATCTGCCCTGACACCAACCAGAAGGGACCTGCAAAGTGCCCCAGCACAGCCAGGTCCTGCAGTGCCACAAGGGCCCAGCAGCCCCAACACCAGCACTGAGCCCCTTCCCCTCTGTCCTTTTCATACATCCCACAGGAGCAGGGCTTTGTTCTGCTTTTAGGGGGTGTCCTTTATCAGCCATCATCAATCACAATTTGGTTGTGCAATCTTTAACTCCTCAGTCTCAGGCTGATTCACTCTTGTGCATCACTTGTCCCATCAAAATGGAACACCACAGGCAAGGAGAAAACAGAGGGAACACAGGTGCAGAGACTGGGCAAATGAAGCCTTGAATCAAAAGTGGCCTTGCTGCTGAAGCATAGTAATATTGTCCTGAAGCACATCCTGTGACAGTAAATGTATTTAAATCTGTATTTTCTGCTGCTTTGGAAAGTACTGCCAAAGGTCCTGAATGTGTGGCCTTCACAACTTGCACATGTGAAAACAATTGCTCCCACAGCAACACTGACATTTTCAAAACAATTATGAAAGAGTAAATGCCATTGTGGCTTCTAAGAAAGCACTTTCAGTTTGGATTATTTTTTTCTTCTCAAAATAAACATCCCCAGCAGACTGAGTTTGGTCCTTGAGTTCCACCAGTGGATACCCCCAGGTAGAAGTGGGTCCTGTGCTGGCCCAGCGCAGTGACCACCCTGGCAGGGCTGAACAGTGCTGAGTTCCAGCCATAAAAGCATCCAGCATTGTTCAGCAAGGCTGCTCTTTCCCTAGGAAGAGGCACAAAGCTTAATGGGGTGCAGTTATTCAAGAGCAGGAGAACTGAGTGTGACAGAAAAAAACAGTGTCATGCTCCCTTCCCCCAAATAAAAGGTACAACGACTCAGTGCCCTATCTAACAAAAACAGATAGGAGAGAACATTATTTCTGCAAGTCATGCAAAACTGAGCCCCCTAAAAACCAGAGCACACCTGACTAACAGCAGGGATCTTATCCCTGGGAGCAGCTTTTCAGAACATCACTCTGCCAGTGGAGAGGCCTCTGTCTTACAGGCTTTGAAACCTAACCACAGCCTCCACACTGGAAAATTAAATATGAAAACAGAGACTGTAACTCATTTTCCAATATACTTCACATTTCTCCTTGCCTGAACTATAGAAACTCTTGAAACTCTGACTGCCATGACTGCTTTTGTGAGCTGCTTTCAGGTCTTGTAGCCTGATGAATCCAGAGATTATTTTGTTTTCCTCTTTGTGGTCCCAACTAAGTTTATACAAAAATTGACTTTTGCAGCAATTTCTACAAATAACAACATTGACAAGTCTGAGAGATAAATCCCCCCAGGAAGACACAACAAAAAGGACAACACCAGCAGCAGACAGATCACAGAATCACAGGATGGTTTGGGCTGGAAATGACCTTAAAGACCATCCAGTTCCAACTCCCCGTCATGGATAGGGACACCCCTGCCTCTGTCCCAGGCTGCTCAGAGCCCCATCCAACCTGGCCTTAAACACTTCCAGAGATGGGGCAGCCACAGCTTCTCTGGGCAACCTGTACCAGGTCCTAACCACCCTCATGGGGAAGAATTTCTTCCCAATATCTGATCTAACCCAACTCTCTCTCAGTTTGAAGCCATCCCCCCATGTCCTATCACTCCAGACCCTTGTAAATAACCTCTCTCCATCTTTCTTGCAGGCTCCCTTTAGGCACTGGAAGGCCACAATAAGGTCACCTCCTCTTTTCCAGACTGAACAAACCCAATTCTCTCAACCTTTCCTCCCAGGGGAGGTGCTGCAGCTGTCTCACCATCTTGGTGGCCTCCCCTGGACAATCAAGAAGGTGAAGGCTGAAGGAATTATTCAGGGGGTTATTCAATACATGCAGCTTCCAGCATGGCCATTCACCTCACTCAGAACATTTAATTTCCAGATTATTCCTCATTGCAGGTTCTAGTGACCCAAAATGTGACACCCAGGCAGCACCACACAAGGGCACAGGTAACAGGCCTGGCAGCCTGCAGGGCTGGGTATGAGAAACTCAGATTTTTCTCTTCTCTGAACAGAAGCAGAGTCTGAGAATTCAAGAGCTGTCACAATTCAAAATCTTGCTCCCCCTCCTCGCCCCCCCTCCTCCACCCCAGCACATTTTAGCTTCTCAGTAACTCATCAATGGCCTTTTCAAGCCTTACATACAAAGAAGAAAAGCAGAAATTGCAGCCATGTAAGTTGAAAAGTATCCTACAAAACAGCAAATGCATAAAAAAAGGGCTTTCTTGCGTTCCTGGGGCATTGCTCCTACACCAATGTGACTAACCCAGGCAAAAACATTTTACACAACCAGTTCTGAAAGCAGCTGGTCACCATGACACTGGGACAAGGCTACTTTAATGAATCAGCCTACTGGGTGTCCCTTTACACACCAAAGCTGCAGGCAGACAGCCAGGTTCAGCTGCAACAGCTCATTTTTGGGGGTAAAATTTTTGACCCAAGAATATTTTGGGCTTGCAGGAAGTGTCTATTTGCCCACCTAATGAGCTGGGATCAATGCTTTCACTTCCTCTACAGCAGGAAAATGGACATCTTAAAGGGATGTAACTTTGCACAGGGTCAGTACATGCCCTGAACACAGATTGTGGCTGATCCAGTACGTGCTGCTTTGTGAATCACAGCTTTGAGAAATCTCACAGAAATCTCACAGAAATCAACATTTTCAGGGAGACTACTTGTCTACAACAGACCTTGAAAGGTGACAGAATACTAAAGCAGTAATTCAGCTCTTTGCAGGATCACAAAGATTAAATTATTTTCTTACAAAAAAAATCTACTAATAGCCCATGAAGGGGCAGGTTATCAGAGATCATCATTAAAGTGTCAGCATCTGACACTAACCACAGGTTTTAGGATCCTGAAAAAAACTGCTCTACTGCTGTGTCAGTGGGGTCTCAGCAGCTTTCCACTTTCCCTGTCACAGTTTGTAGGAAAGACTATAAAAAAGGCAAAAAGTAGGAAGCTTGCTGATACATTAACATTTTCATGCCCACTTATTGCATAAAATTTTAAGATGTTCAGATTAAAGGCAGCCTAAGATGACCCAAGCAGACAGCCCTGATGAGATTGCTTTGAACCCCAAAAAGGAGGTCCTTCAAACACTGCAAGGGCATAGTGCCCCTTCTTCTACATTTAAGGAAGGAGGAGGCAGATAAGTATTTCTAGAGTCCCACAGAGGTTTATTTGTGGTTAAATCTCTGCTGCAATGATTACCAACAGATACAGCACACACAAGACAGCAGAAGCAACAAGCTCAAGTGCTGATTTCATTGCTAAACTAAAAGTCTCTGAGTGGGAGACTTCTGACGCCTCTCCCAGCAGTTCATGCAGCTCTATGAAAAGAACAGGATTTGCACACCCATTTTTTTTTCCCCAAAAGCATATTGCTACAGACAAAACGCAAATACAGAAACGTGGGGGAAGATTTCTCTCTTACCACCACCACTGGGGACCACTTCTGGCACCTGGCAACACTCAGAGCAACAGGAGAATCCCCATCTCCTCCCTCCAGGGAAGTACCACTGCTTATGTCTCAAGAGATTTGTTTTCTCATTTGCCTATAAGCAAAAAAGACATTCTCCAATGAATGAAGGTAATAATATTTTGTTTAGAAGCAAAATGCAATGCAAACGAGCAGCTGACAACCCAGGTAATGAATAACTCAAACACTTCTTATTAAAATTATGAGCCTTTTTCCTTTCTCTGAAGGAAAAAAACCCTACTTGATCCTTCTTCACATAGATATTACTACACTCAGCTCCACAGGTGCTACTGCTTTCAGAGGGACTAACTGGCACATATCTATGAAATTAAAAGGGCTCTGAATTTACCATTAATAGTGAAATTGCAGCTTCTATTCAGACAGGAGCAAGGGCTTGCATACACAAGAACTAGCCTACTTTTCCTGGCTTTACTAATCAGCATAACAAAAGGTTATTTTATTTCTCTTACCTCCAAAACCCTGTCTTGAGAGAAGTTACTGAAAATGAAGCAGAGGCAATTATCTGCTCTCAGAACACTCACTTAATCCCCATATTTTATTAAGAGTGTTTTTTATGATCCTGAAGCAATTAAGCTAATCATTATTTAATTTTAGATTACTGAACTGGAGATTTACTTCAGACACAAGCTCACTTTCCACATAATTTAGTCTCAGTAATTAGAGATGTACTTTACCCAGAGGTGGCTTGTTTAAAGCATGTTATCTAATTTCACAAGTCTCACACCATGAAAGTTTCATGCAGAAATCTACAACCCAAACTTCAAAAATGAGAAAATCCCTGAAGACACTCAGATTTACCAGACTGCAAACCTGGTTTTCCTTAAAAAAAAAGATGACAAGATATTCTTCAAACTTGTGCCCAGCAAGGTAATGTATCACAAAACTAACACAAAGCATTTCTATAATCCACCACTCCTTTAGCAAGTTGTTAGAACCAAGAGTGCTCCTCTCACATGAATCACTTAATTTTAACTTATTTTAACCAGGATGCAAAGTCTGCAGACAAACACAAATGTTTTATTAGGATGCCCAGCAGGTACCTGCCACAGGATGTAACCATTGATGAAACATCCAGACACCTGAAGAATTCTGTGATAAAGTTATCAGAGGAACAGAAATAGGGACAGGTAGGTTCATCCTGTACATACATGGTGCCATTGGAAAACTGCTCAATTCCAACCTACTTCAGCCAAAATTCTGTTGTAGAAACCAAACTGTGTAAGGAAACACCAGTTACCCTGGTAGCTCCTACCCACCCAGCCCAGCTTTAGTTCTGCAGACAGTTAATGCCAGTCCATCCAGGCTGGGACATTGTCCAAGGCCAGTTTTATATCAAAACACATTTCCTGGCTTTTGGAACAAAGGGCATCATCTTCCACCACTGCCACTAAGGAGAAGGAAAACGGATGGCCAGGCAAACACTTGAAAAACATACGCTGCTTTTTGCAACTTTCTGCCTTCCAAACTGTCCAACAGAACCAAGACATGCAACTGCTCAACATTTAATTTAAAGTCAACCATATTCAAACCTCTAAAAAAGGAGAAGATGCAGAATCTTTTCAAAATTTCAAAACTTTAGTGCCAGTACTTTTTTGACTTGCCACAGGTAAGAAAAGCTACAGAACTCATCAACAGCACATGAGATTTCACGAAAGACTGACCAAGAAGAATCAGAACATGAAGCTCCAAAGACATCATAATAGAACAGGTTGGTTACAGGGAGTTTGCTCAAAATAAATAGAAGTCTCAGCTATCTGGATATTCAACAAACATACTTTTCCACATGGTATCACATTAAAAATGCAAACTTAGAGACAGAGGCATTCTGCCCAAAGAGATGGCAGTACAGATTCTGCCCAAAAGAGATTGTGCCTGACAGCTCAGAAAGAAAAATCTGCAGGCTTCTTGGAAGTAACTGATGAAAAGACAACCCTCAACAATCAGTCTGCTGGTTCATTTTCAACTGATGAATGGCTTGTATAAAAAAAAAAAAAAAAGAGTAATTTTGGCAGCTGATGACAAAGCTGGGAAGCAATCTGAACATGAAGGTGCACTGAGGTGTTAATGCCACAGACACCATGGCCATAAAGACTGGAGCCAGAGGACTGGGATGCAGTTGCTCCTTGTAAGACAGTGAAGACAACCACTAGGAAGGGAAATAAACCACTTCAGACAAAAACAGGCTGCTGAAACCAGAATAAACAGGTGGTATCACCTGGTCAAGAGTAACTTTAGGCTTGAACCCTTCAGAATAGCAAAGCTCTGGGAGAAGTTTTTGGTGACTTAAGCCTACATGCTCAAGGAAGCCCTACTATGACACATTACTTGCTTTCTTTAGTTCCAACCATTTTTGTAGCTGTCCATCTAAATATTCATCAAAGGATCACCTTTGCTACTTTTTCTACCACCAAAAGCAGCTGGTTCAGGTCTCAGGGGGAAGGTGATACTGTGAATTACAGAGCTGAGGGAAGCTGGCTTATAGGCTAAAGTATAAAAAATTACCATAACATTCCTGCATACCTATAGGACAAACAAATACTGTTAAATTTAAAATAATAACCTCAGCCATTTTGTTTTCATTAAAATCTGCACATGCAACTATGGCAATAAAAAGTGTTCATCAAAAAAAGTTCAGCAAGTCACAAACAGTATCTCATCCTGCTCCCCATTATCCCACAACAAAGGGATCCCTAAAATCAATTCAAAAGCTGAGTTGCTCCTTGGAACAAGTACATTCTATGGTCTTCAAGAAACTCTTGAAAACTCCCTCTATGGGCTATCAAAGGGATCTTTGCCTTTTCCACTGCCTGTGTAGAGCAACTCTCATGCATACATTTTACTAAAACTGGTAAAACTGAGGTCAAAGTTCCCAGGATGAAAGAGTGTAACTGGTAAGAGAATAATTTCTGGTTCAAGACTGAAGCACAGCAGTGTTATGCAAGAGAACAGGATCTGAAAGCAAGCTTTGGTCTGGCACTGTTTATTGTCCTGGTACCTGAGCCCCAAAGAATGAGACAAAAGCTCTTCCCATTGGGATCCTCATTTTTCTCACTTGGGAAAAAAAGTATTGAGAAATATATATATATAAAAAAATATAAATATATAAAACACCATGTACTGGACACTGCAAGCTGTATCAAATTGCTTTTCTGATGTCTTCTAAAATGGAACAAACAGATTTAGGCAGTACATTGAGGGTGAGAGTCACATTTAAGCATACACGTACAAGTATTTTTCCATTTCAAAACACTCCTGGAATTAAATATAAATGTGCATGCACTTAAATACTTACACAGTTTCTTTCTTGCACTGAATTCAATATAACCTTCAAACCCATGTTTCCATTAGCTACTTTATGATACCACAGCTTTGAAAATATTCTCAGTGCTCCAACATTTAAGACACACAAGACTCAAAAGTGGCCACATACAACTCTATCTTCAGCATCATCTCACAAGGAGAACATTTCATTCCTTTTTATTTCCTCCACCCCTTCTTTCCTTTTTCTTTAATAATTTATTAAAAGTACTGAAAGTATTTTCTGGTCAGCTTTCTTCCTCACTACAGGAAGTACCAGTATCTTTGAATCCCTGGTTCCACAGCTTGGTTCCCTCTCTAAAGGCCATCTTCTATATAATAATCTGATGCTGATGGACTAATGTCAGGGGAAAAAAAGGGGAGAATGGTAATGTATTTTTAATCACAAGCTGAATTTCTCCCTAGATAGCAAAGCTGATTTCATGGCATGTCCCTCTCTCAATGTCTTATGGAATCAGCCATCACTGACAGAATGACTTCCAGAAATTCCTTCCTGCTACCATCCTACAACTGTGACCATCACCTCTGAGAAAGAGAGCCTCTAAAAACTGAACACTGCCCTAAAGATCACTGGAAATGATGGACTTAAAGGCACTTTCAGAAAAGAAGTCTTCACTCGCAGCAGGAAAACCAGAGGATGTCAGTAGGTTATGATGGGTGTACAACAAACAGTCAGAAGTGTTTCCCCCCTCCTAATCCATAACTGACCTGTGAACCTTCCTGCCATGGCCATCAGAGGTGGTGTAAGTAGAGTGAAAAGAGAACTGGAGTCCTGAGTGACACAGAAATGACAGAGCAAATACCAGTCACTGTGTTGACTGTAAATCCTTTAGTAAGGAAATCCATTATAAGCCAGACTGCTGACCTAGATGGACCAATGACAGACAAATTTTCTCCTTTCCACAATGGAAATTAGACTTCTTCAGTGAACAAAGCAATTCATTTTCCACTGCAACCTGCAACCAAACCCTTCAGTTTTGAGCTTCTCTCTAACACAAGACAAGCAAGAATGAAATGGGTGAATGTATCTGTGGCCTCATAATTCCACAAAGTTCTGTGTTCACTCACCAGGAGAAGTTGAGCAGCAGCAGCCCATCAGTTTCATCTAACCCTGTCCCTAACCATGTGGAGCCAGGGTTCTGATGGATAAACATCCTGGAGCAGGTTGAGCTGTGGCAGCCTAAAACATTACTGCCCCCTCTTGTCCATCCCAGCCTTCTGCCAGGGATCACTGTTCCACAGTGTCCACCTCAGCTGCTCCAACCCACAGCCCAGTGAGTTACTTTAACCCCTTGTTGAAGGTGGGTTCTTATCATGACTCTCATCTATTTTTATAGACAAACTGCACCAGAATTTTCCAGCTGTGAAGTGCTGGGGCTGAAGCAGCTGCACATGGTCCTTTCTGCTGTGGTTGGCAACACCTGGAGGAGGAGGTGAGGTCTGAGGTCATTGCAGCAGGGCTGCTCCACAACTCTGGTCCAAGTTGAAGAGGTTGAATTATTCTTGGTGAAAGAGGTTGTAATCCTTCTGCTTCTAGAGATCAGAATCAAGGTAAGTCCTCAGCAAGGTAACTCAGTATAGCACTGTGCTGCTGGAAAACTTTCATCTCAGTCTGGGACAGAATTTCAAACACAGGACAGGAAACCATAGCCATGAGAAAATGAAGCTGGGAAAGACACAGCTGCCCTAAACATCTTTGTTTAGGCAGAACATCTTTGAACCAACTGAACTGTGCCCTGTCCTGGGAAATGTAACCCCAATTACACTCCAGACAGGTTTACTCCCAAGAGTAAATTCTTACAGCCTGGTTACCTCTGAGGTTTTCCCATGACTTATCCCTGCTTGAAGGCCTACATGAAAAACAGTATACAAAAGTAACTGTAAGAGGGGGATTTGAGCAGGCTTGGGCAAGGTTTCTGCATTTCCTTCTGCTGGAGAGCTCTTGGAGGTTTAGATGGGTTTATTAATGAAATCTAAATTGTGAAGAAATCTTGAATGTTGATGCAAACTCACCTATACTTTTATAAAAGTGTTGCTTAAATTGACTTCTGGGAAGAAGTAAGCTCTGAAAAAGGACCTAGATTATTTTTCTAAATTACCATTAGTTATACACTTTTTTTTTTCTTATTGCAATATATAATGTAACTGTCATGTTCAGAGTAATTCTAAGAATTGCTTTTTTTCCTTTTAAACACTGGCATACTCTTTTTCTTAGAATAAGCCCATTATAGAAAATGTTTGTGGCAATAGCAGAAAACAGCTATGTAAAGCACAGCCTTCCACAGAAACAAAGAGGTCCCATAATCAGCACTTAAATACTACAGAGAGGTACCTCAGTGAAGGGAGTGTGGGACACATACACAGGAATGATCTGCAGGGTAAGGGATAACCTTAACTTCCTAATTTCTCCTCCTCCTTCACTATTTCTTAAATAACAAACAAAAAAACAATCAGTTGCAAACATCCTTCCTCTGGCTTCCATCCTTCCTCATCATTTCCTCTGGCTGACCTTTGTAAAAGCACATTCCTTTCACTACAGTGGTCCTCTGCCACCTTCAGTTTGTGCCCTGCCCCACACCCTGGGGCTGAGGGTCCCTAAACTGCCCCCAGATGCTGCACCAGCTTTTCTCCTATTACTGTGACATTTTCTTTAGTGTGCAAGAGATTTTAGAGCTGTAAGTCTCTAAGTGGACTTTAGTCAGGAAAAACCAAAAAATTCCTAAACATAATTCTTCATAATTACCCAGTAACAAGAAGTAATTGATCATTAACTTCCATGCTCTGATCTTCCACAAGCAGACTTTCCAGTTACTCCAAATTAATAATTTCCTTAGGAACTCTCAGGCAAAGGTAACAGGAAGGAGCTGTCTTGTGGGATTTGAGAATTGCAGTGAGTCTCTGGCAGAAATACCTTTCCTTTACCAGCTTTGAATCCATAAGGTTCCAAAACAAAAATCTGTAGGTGAAGTGTCGGTGACATCAAGATTAAAACTTTCAGCCACCTGGACATCCCAGCACGCCAGACTCACGTCACCTTGAGCTCACCCACACCCCTTCCCAGTCTACTTTAAGCCCCCTTTAGCAAGAGACTGTCACCAGGGTCACAAGTCAAGCAGGCTTGGCTAAAAATATCCCCTGACACTGTCCCTGGCCTGCCTTCCCTCACTGTTGTCCACCTCAGCCTGGACATCATCCAAGGGACAATCACATCCCAGCACTGGGCACAAACCTGCTTGTAGCCCAGGGATCCTCCTCCTCCTCCTCAGGAGCTCTTTTACTCCCCCTTGGTTAGATTAAACTAACTACCAATATTTCTGTTTGTTCACTACTCATAATTCAAATTCGAGTGAAAATAAAAGGCTCTCGAATGGCAATCTCGTTAAGAACTTTAATGAAGAGCACTTTAGAAATAAAATCCGTTATAAAGCACTTTAATGAAGTTTGCTCCCTGTCCAAAATCCTTAGCATTCTGCACTAAGAAAGTCTTTTAAAGAAACCTGCCTCAGGTAAGATCTGAAGAGGCACCAGTGAAACAAGCTGCATTTGCTATCATATCTCATTCCAGGACAAAACAAGGGAAAGAACAGTTTAATACACCTCTATCCTGAGAAAAATTACATTATTCTTTTTTAGGAGTGCAGCCCTTTCATAGTGAATGAGATGATAATTTTGAATGCATCAACTCTTCAGGCTCTCAGAAAAATTATACATCTGCATATTCATACTATAGATATTCATACTCATACCAGGGAACAGTGTGTAACAATAAAATAATGATAAAAAAATAAAAAATACTACCTTCAATAGAGCTAAGAGTTGAGGTAGAGAAGGCCTAGCTCATCTTCTGTAGGAGAACCTGTACACTGGACTTTTGAACTGTCTTTTTTCCCCTTGTTTACACAAGGGAAGTTTTTTAATACCATCTTAATAGCATTTTTAATTAACAAGAAATATACATAAACAATAGCTTTCCAGAAGCCTGATGAGGCTTGGAATCTAAAATAACAATGTAATTAATTCCTAAGAGGAAGCATTATCTTTACACTGTCCTACCTTGCAAACACAGCGAGAGAGTAAATTTGGTTAAAAGCAGAGGAGGGAAAAAATAAACCAAGTCAAACAGAAGAGCATGCAGCTGAGGAGACAAAAATATTTGTGATCAAAGGGTGACACAGCATGGGTGTTTTATTAATCTTGCAGAGCCCAGGGAGCAGCCCTGCCAAGGGTCTGTCCACGCTCCTCCCCACGGCCGGGGCAGCTCCACCTGTGACAGGCTGAGAAAACCTCACCAGATCGCTCTCCCTGGCCAGCCAGGGCTGGCACGGGGCCTCAGCTCACCCCAGCCCAGCGTGACTGAAGCAGGTGCCAGCTATTTTTATGTCTAAAGTGCAGTTTACATCTGCCCTGTTCTCAAGTTCAAAGGGAGAAGCAGCCACAGCAAACCCTCTGCAAAAGCAGAGGGATGTGCTCCCGGCTCACTGTGGGGAAAGGGCGGCTGTGGCTGAGCAGCTCATGGCCCTGCCGTGGTCTGCAGCCATGGTCTGCTCCAACCACCACAAACCAGCATCTGTTTGATGCTGCACAACCTGAGAGATGCCCAGGAGGCCTGAGCCCTCATCCCCATGCACCACACCACCCACCCCTGACAGACAATGGAGATGAGCTTGGGCTGATCTCAGCATTTCTGGATACTGAAACCTCTGCACAGTTTGTAAATAAAGGAGCTGGCACTGCATTTCGTAATAATCTAAGTAATAATCTAATAATCTGAAGTAGTAATCTAATCTTAAACTGGTTTAGAAGTGTTAACTGATTAACCAGTTCACTCTCGCACTACAGATCTCAAAGGACTATTTGGAACAGAATCAAGTGGCCAAGTAGGTGCAAGGAATCATGTCCACAGCAGATCATCTCCAAACTGAGAATTACTCAAAAATTCACTTCATGTAAATCATCCTCCCAGTATGAAAATCTCAGCTTCTAGGATTAAAGATCTTTTGGAAGATTATTCATTCCCTCATGTCACAGCTAAAAGGATGCCAGAATAACTATATCCTGGACTGTAACTGAAGCCATTCAGTGAAAGCAGCTTTCCTATCAAGGGACCATCTTTTCAGTGAGATCCATTATATACCCCAGGGTTTGATTGAAGTATTTAGTATCCTTTTTTTTCCCCCATAAACACAAGAGCTGAGCAGTCTTCTAATCTTCCACATCGTAAATGCCCAGCTTCTACAGCTGCAGTAATTAAACCAACTTCTCATTCCATTACCCACATCAAGTCTCTTCCTCAGCATCTGCTCTATTCCCACACTGCACTCTTCATTCAAACCAAGATAAGCTATTTTCTAATATCAGCTGACTTGTCTGTCCCTCAAGACATCACTGCAGCCAAAAGGACTCTGAGCAGATATGATGCATCTTGCTAAATATCCAAAAGGTCTCTTTTAAAGGGGGGGAAAAAAAGAGTAGACGTCAATGCAAGTGGTTATTTTTAGCACCTGAGTTGTACTATATTTATTCCTTTATATCTTTCTAAAAAAAGCACAATCTCTGATGCAGCTTTACCGTAAAATACACTCCTGGCTATTGAGCACTGCAACAAGTACATCACACCACCCATTCAACCACACAAGTTTAAGGGTGCACACAGAGGAATGTTTTCTTCAGTTCCAAAGAGATGCTTAAAACAACACAAACCCAAAACCCAACCCAACCCACCACACAGAAAGCAAACATCTGAGTATAATGTCATTCCACTTACATGCCATCCTTCAGACTCAAGCTTAAAACACTGCCCGTTTAAGTATTTCTAATTGTCTAATCCCCAAAAAAACCCTCAAGACACCTCGTGAGTTACCTTTTGAAAACAACACAAACCACAAACCTGAACTCTAGGACCCACCATACTGCAAGAAACCCTCAAGTCAGCAGGAAGAGCAGCAGTTCAGCTCAGACAAATACTCAGACTATAAAAGACTACTTAATCTGTTCCTTATTCTCTTTCCTTATGGCTTTTACCTTCTTGCCCTGAAGACTCCTGCCCCTATAGCTCCAGTACAGTTACCCCAATAACCTTGTACCCTTGATCTTATGCAGATTATCTGAAGATTTATTTTCAAGGACAAGATGCAGTTAATCAATTGTGTGGTGTGGCTTATTTGTGTGGGAAGAGATGTGTCAAACAAACAGGAAAAGCAGAACCGTGTCAAGGAAGCCTCTGCTAGTTGCAGTAAACTTCATCAAAAAAAGAAAATAGTTTAAGACAGGGTTGTGCATTAACAAAATTGGGAAGAAAACTTGCATTTTGAAGCTAACAGTATTTTAATTTCCTGCTCTAGAAAGATACCTGTTCTCAGCACACACACCAATATCAGATGAATAGGTTTGGTCACTGGCAGGTTATTACCTTCATACAGTGCAAATCACCCAAGTCTAAGATTTTCCACAAGGTAAAAGTATGGATCTTCAAAAAATTATAGACTTTCCAAACTAAAAACATCCGTGCCCTAATTACCTCAATCTCAGGCTGACCTTTGTATATTTGTCTTCAAAGACCTTGCACTACAGAACTGTTGCACTTCGGAAGCCAGAATGACTCCAGGTTAATTTTAAAACAAGCTGTTCTGAAAGCTTTGAACTGAGCAAACCCACCTAACTCTTCTATCTTGTTGTGAAATATTTTTCCCCTACTGATTAAAATGTTTCCCATGCAGCTGTGATTTCATTTTAGTCTTCTGCAGAAAACTAAAGACAAGAAAATACCTAGTTTGAATTCAAGGATCCTCTTCTCATAGCCACATGAAATTCACCAAAAAAGGCAATTCTCTCACTGTTGTTTCTCCTCTACTCACAAAAAAATAGTTTCTTTATCACTGTAAAGGACCCCAAAGCAAGACAGCAGAAGCATGCAATACCTTAGGGAGAAATCAAATGCTTTTATCCTCTCTGATTATTAACAACAAACAACAAAACACATACACTAAATAAAATTAAGTTAGATCTGCTGAAGAAAAGTTCATCTGTAGGAGAAGGAGCACATCCAATTTATTCTTACTTCCTAGATTAAAAGCTATTTAGTTGACATGAAAATTCTGAGGCGGTTTGTCTATCTTTTGTGAATTGGATAATCCCTTTTTCAAAATTGATTAAATTCCAGAAATAAGCACGTCAAGAGAAGTTCATTCAGAAACCTGCACTGTGAATGAAATGGGGATTGCCTCTTGGCAATCTTCACTCTTCCTCTATTACTTAACCCCCAAATTTAGCAGTTTTATGGATTTTGTCAGTGTTTGGGTGTCAGACTGACCACATACTGAACTGCAAGGCCAACACACAGCCAGGTACAACCCATCTGTAATTACAGCTGCTCTCTTGCCCTTCTCAGCTCCCTGATGTGCTCCTCTGAGCAGACACCCAGCAGACCCCTCAACACAGGCCACGAACACAAAGCTCCCAAGGACACAAACAACCGAGGGGGTCACTGAACAGCCATCCTGTAATTGAGAGCACATGAGGGACAGAAATAGCTTCTTTCAGAGGAATTAAAACTGCAACATGACCTGTGGCACTTCCCCCTGCTACGAGAAGGTGGAAAAGGCAACAAGGGAAGTCCAGCAAGAACACATCCAAGTCCCAGCCATAGCCAGCATCAAAGGTAGTAGCTGAACAGAGGGCTAAGTAGCTCCCTTTGCACTTTTATAAGTAATGCACTTTCATATTTGGTGTTAACCACCATTTCTGCAGCTCTCACTCCTTTGTGATCTGCTCTGCCTCCTCTGAGGCCTCTCCAGTCTCTTGTGCCATTTCTCTTTCCTCAATATTTGCCCTGTCATCTTCCTCATCATTGCTGAACACCACCACTATTTCCAGCTTTATTTTCTATCATTCTGCTTCAAACTCTCCCTTCCCAAGACAAAGATCAATCCCCTTTATGAGCACAGAAGCATGGTCTGTTGCTTTATACTGCCTTCCAAATGAGCCTGGCCTAAATCCCCCACAGGCACACTCAGGATATGGGACACCTGGGTGGTTTGTTATATTCACTGGCCATCCTCATCCTAAAAACTCTAAGCATCACTGCCTTCCTTCAGCAACTTCTTCCCTCGAGATGCCAACAGCTAACAGAGGTTTTGCTAAATTTGCCTTCCCTTCCCCAGCCCAGCAAAGCAGAGAGACATTGCTCCAAGTGCAGTGTCCCAGTGCCCTCAAGCCCATCCCTCCTGAGGTCTCCTCACAGGAGTTAGAGGCACAAACCTGGACATGAGAAAGATCCAAAGGGTTGGAAGCCCAGCAAAAATGCTGTCCAGGATAATCAAAAAGGACAAAAAGGTTGGTTGGTTTGAGAGCCACCAGGAACAGAGTGCACACACTATGCATCCACAGGCATGAAAACATGGGGAGGACAGGTTAACCAGATTCAGGATCCATCAGGAACCTCTTGCTTTGTACTCAGCACAAAGTTCTGCTTCCCTGTTCCAAGACACTGATCACAGTGGTCTTTCTCTGTAACAAAGGTCTTAGATGAGACCCATGCTGGGCACTCCAACTTTCTGGGAGGCTGAAATTACATGCTCAGTGTCCACAGCAGCCACCTGTGACTCGCAGGGCCCTGCAGATATTTGCATCCAGCATTTGGCGCAGGCAGAGCCAGGCAGCACCTGGCTATCAATCAGGAAAGATATGAGGTCCTGGCCTGGAAATACCTTTCCACGGTCTGCAGTCAGCAGGACTAGCAAAGAACTGCCCTCACTGTTTATTTAACAGCAATCCTGGTCAAGGCACCAGCTGGAATCAATACTGCTCATGCTGCCTGGGGATCCACAGAGGGCACAGGCCCAGGTTACCTTGTTGGTAACTTCCACTACATGGAGGTAAAAGGTTTGGAAGACGGCCTTGGAAACCTTGACCAGACTCGCTCACCACTTGTAGGGACCGAGGTTCACGAGACTTTACAGGTGACAGTCACTCTTTGGAGCAAGGTCTGAGCTGCTAAAATTCCCTTCAGAGACAGCAGAGATGCTGCATCACAGGGTGGAAGAAGGCTTTGACTGTCTCGCTTCTCACAGCATAACTCTGTGCCTGCTCCTTATCATTTCACACACTGAGAGCAATGGCATCCAACTGGGCCAAGCTTCTTCACTAGGCCACAGAAAAACCAGCTGCAGAACCTGAGAGAAAGCTTCATTTCTGTCTTCCCCAAACAGGATGTGCAGAAAAGTGAGACCCTGGTCTTTTGGGTGTGCTTCTGGAGAGTTGATGGTGAAAAACACCCAGCCCCTGAGACCACCTTAATCTTTGGAATCAAGCAGGGATTCAGACTGCAGGTTGCATAGGTCATTCAAGTGAGCAGGAGGAGCAGCATCATCCCTGTGAAACAGGGAAGAGGATAATTTGACACTTCCTGGAGCAACAGTCCAAGGAGCAGAGATCCAGGGAGGACAGGTGTTCTCCACAGAGCTCTGCAGCACATGCACAAGGAGGATGGTCAGGCAAGGGAGTAGGATACTCAAATGGAAAGAACATGAAGTGCATAAAGCAAGTAAAACTGACATCTGCTCTCCTGCCTGCTCCTACTGCACTGCATGTGGGGTTAAAGCAGACTCAGCCAGTCAACTCCCCTGGCAAAGGGATTCTCCCCTGTGTGATGAAGAATCCACAGAGAACAGCTCCAAAATCCCAGCCAAAGCCCAGCACTGGCACTGAGGGGAAGAGAGGCCTTCTGCTAAAAAGCATTATGAGAATTATGTGCCATACTGCAGTACAGTTCTGTTGCTTGGGGGTTTGTCTTTATAAACTTGCTTCAGATATATCTGATGGACAGGTAAATTTTCAATCTTCCTTACATTATGTACCTTTCTCACTGTGGTTATAATCCCCACAGCTATTACAGAAAAACAGGGATTAGCATGTCTATTTGAACTACTGATAAAGACAGAAAAACACACCATATAGTCCTTTGATTTCCACTTTGAGCAATATCCTGAGTCTGAACATTTCACGTGGGTGTATTTCCCCTCCTTCCTCCTCCAAACATGACACTCAAACACCCAGAGGATATCAAACACAGAGCTAGGACTAACCAGCCTCTAATGATCTGAATCCCATGGGCTCAGGGCAAATTGCTGAAGAAGCCTGTTTCTTCTTCAGTGGACTCTGTGCTGATTCAGAAGCCACATGAAGAGCTTAAGGCAAAGGCAGGACTCCACTTTGGCACGCACCCTGCCAGGCAATGCAGCCACTGCTACTGAAACACTACTCTTAAGCTTGACTAGTGCTGTTAAAAGAAAGGCCAGAAGGCCAAGTTTGGTCCAAAACAAGCGAGAGGATAACCTAATAGGGTCTAAGGAGTGTGGATGACAAGGATCCAGTCCTTAAAATCATTTGACTTTTTTTTTTTCCACAGAATTGTCCTCTTGTCCACATCAGTCAGAGCACTGCAGCAAGTTAACACCACCAAGTGCTTCACTGAACCACTGCTTTCCAAACACTTCCCTTCTACAGCTTGCCATGAAGCATCACCAACTCCCACACAAGGGCTCTGCTTCAGACCTGCACTGGAGATGTCTCCTACCCTGACCCTTCCTGTGCTTCACTATTCTGGATAAGTGCCCAGAACCTACAGAAAGGAGGTATCAAAGGAGAGAGGGAAGATTTCTTTACATCCAGGCTCACCCTGACACAAGGGATGTGAGGAGCAGTATTTTAACTCAAAGTGTGGGGGTAATCCCAAACCTTTATGATTATATTAGAGACTGAAATAATTTTTCAGTAATTTCTTGTGCTGTTTCTTTGCTTTCTCTCCTCCTGCTCTATATATAATACATGCTGGCCTATTCTCCAGCCATAAGCACTGAGCCACTGAAATCTGAGAGAAAGCAGATCTCACATGCACTCACTCACATTATCACCACCTAGATGTAAATCCTGTTGGCTCCCAACAGAGAAGAACCAGTGCAGAACAAAAGGAATATATCTCTTTATCAGGCAGTTCACTTCTCTTATTGGGGTTGGCAACAGAGAACAGCCAAACTGGGGGGACACAGATAAAAGGAATCAAAAAAGGTCAGTGCTGGGAACAGACTAAACAGATCTGGCAGCTGCCTACAAAAGGGTTCAGAAACAGTTCTGTTTCCAAATGGGATAACAGGACCCTCAAAAACACGCAGGATAAATCCTTACCAGAGCTGTGCACTAATACCTAGTGCCATCCATTCCTGTTCATGTCTGGACAATACTCTGAAGCCTGGGGAAAGGACTAATTTGAGCAGAGCTCTTTACTGTGCTGATGAATCAGCTCTCCAGTGTGCATTCTCCTTAGGGAGAAAAGGGAGAATTGGCAGAGGACAGTGCTGCAGAAGACAGCAATACGAGGAAACAGCTGCTGAATTTGATGCAGGGGCAGCCCATCATGTGGGTAACATTTTGGTGCAGTGTTCTCGGCCAAAATCCTCATCCCCAGCCGAGCACATCCTCCAGAATGAAAGGAACAAGCACATTCCCTCAGGAAATTCACAGGCGTTCCAACTCCAAACTGCTGGCACAGCAAAACCCAAGGCTCTTGGAACTGCACATGCAAGTAACAGCAAGACAGAAAATATTCTGTAACACATGGCCAATATCAAAGGAAATACACACCCATGACACTATCCTTGAGAGAACTGGATCAAGTGCACCCAAAAGTGATGTGTTTGTCACACACCCACATCTGGATCTCATGAAACTTGTACAAGTTTGAGGATAGTTTTTACAGCACCTTGAGGTCCACTGGCCTTAGGTCTGTACTGTTAACTTCATTCACTAACCTTTCATAAAATTAAATGCAAAATGAACTTCAAGTCTCTTCTATAAAACCCCTAAAATCCTCAGAATAAAACAAGAGTACAAAGCACCAGGTAGGGCTCTATACACTAAACATGCCCACTTCCATAGGCAAAAACAGCTCCAGGAGAGGCTCCTGCAGGTAAGGGATGCAGAATCAGCAGTTCAGTTTCTTCCTCTCCATGTAAAGGCAAAAAACCATCCCTGGAAGTGTTCAAGGCCAGGTTGGATGGGGCCCTGAGCAATCTGGTCTAGTGGAAGGTGTCCCTGGCCATGACTTGGTTGGAACAAGATGATCTTCAAGGTCTCCTTCCAACCCATCCCATTCCATGATTCTCTGAACCATGTAAATGAAAAATTACAACTGCAAATGTGTATGTACTCCAAGGGCTCTTCACACAACACAATCTGTTCCACCAAGCATTTTTTATACTTTGAGGAACAGAAGTGGGTTTATATTCCTATGCCAGACTGAATGGTCCTCTCCTTTTTCTTGGAAGTAAATAAAACCTTTTCTCAATTCTGTCAGCACAGAGATAAGATCTAACTTCAGAGAACTGCAAGTAACCCGACCTTTTAATTTTTCCTAATGCTTCACATGTGCCCTGTCAGTAGCAGACTAACGTTTTTCTTATTTGTTCTTTTCCTGCACAGAAGAAAAGAGCTTTCAGTCTGTGTGAAAGACGATGCCTTGGGCACTCCCCATGGGCCTCTTATTGTTCACTGTAACTTATTTCTACTGCTGGCAACTGGAGACTCATTCACCAGATTTCTCTGGTGACAGGTATAATAAGAGACAAGCAGATAACTTCTATTGCATCTCTGGACACCTACTCTGAAAGGGTTCTCTGTTCCTGCACACTGTTATTTGAACACATGAATGACCTTTCCAAGGCAAGTGCCAGTTTTCCACAGAAAAGGCTTGGTCTGACTGTCAAACTGAAGGGTGGTAAAAAAGCACTTGTTCTCCTCAAATATCTTCCAGCACTACTTTCATGAATTGAAAAACCAACAGCCTCAAGGACTTATTTCCAGTCCTCCAAAGCACAAGGCTTAAAGCAAATAGGGCGTTACTACTGTAATACAAATAAAACTATGACACTCTGCCTATCTGTCAAGATTGTGAAAATACAGAGTCCTGTGAAGGAGCCCTGTTTTTTTTTTCCCCAAGATTTTTTTCCATGTGGCCAAAAGGTCTACTTTCCCCCACAAAAGCCTTGACAGGAACCTGGAAAAGCAAAACAGCAGATTTTTTTTTAAAAAATATTCTAAATGCTGAGCCACTGGAAACCAAGGGAGGGCTCTACGTACACAGCAAATTCCTGAACCTGGTGAGACTCAGGACCTGAGATCATTGCTTCCTCCAAAGTCAGCCTGAAGAGTAGAAACATAACAACAGTCTTCTAGTATTCACTCAATGGCTTTCAAACCAGTCAGTAATTCTACCCAAAAGGCATAAAAATTAGGTCATGAGGAAATGGTGAAGAGGAAAACATGCACAGATAAAGAAAACTCCATAGGAGAGGCAGGAGAAACAAACAACATGAGTGAACAAAGATGCTGGATGGAACTAAAAAACCTAAGAGGTCACATACTTCAGCAAAGACCAGCATCTCCTGGAACAACTTCCTGAGGGCCAGAATTGTCTTTGTAACTACTCATTTTTTTAAATCAAGTTTGGAATTTTTCCTTAGAGGGAAATTACAGCTTGCACCCAGATTTAAGAGATGTGGGGTTATCCCTGGGATAATTCCTACACCCTCTACTTTTGGCTTGTGACTTGAGAAGCCAAGAGGTAGCTGTGCAAAGGGACTGGAGAATGAAAGAAAAGAAAGTAAGAGAAAGCACAGAAAAAGATACAGAGGGAAACAAA
Organism: Notiomystis cincta; assembly: GCA_013398075.1. Classification (NCBI taxonomy): domain Eukaryota; kingdom Metazoa; phylum Chordata; class Aves; order Passeriformes; family Notiomystidae; genus Notiomystis; species Notiomystis cincta. The sequence continues at coordinate 125,743 of VZRX01013137.1, read as the reverse complement.
GAAACCATACTGATAATGAAGAAGAATGAGTAAAAGCAGCCTAAAAAGATAAAAGTAGAGTACACAGTAAGTAGGTTTCTTTTAGTAGAAATGCATGGAAGAAAATAAGTGGAATAAGAAAAAACAATTCTGTGCAGGAAATAATTCTGGGGCTGGAGAGGAGCAAGCAGGGGCCACAAGGGAAAAGATGACAACTTTGTTTGCTCATTCTCTCAGATCACTGAGTATTGCAAGGATGACTTTTCCAAGCACAAAATTCCCTGTACCAGAGACAGAGAGCCTGGGTCCAGCTGGCCATGCAATACTCTGACCAGTGCTGTGCAGTCAGTACACAATGCCACATGACAAGCCAGAAAAATGTTACACATTCACCCTCAGTCCAGCTCTTCCAGGTGACAAATCCTCACACTCAATGATCCCCTGTCCCAAGCGAAATGGGGGAGCAGATGCTCTTTTAACTCCCTTTATTCCTTTACATGCTGCCCTGATCAATACAGCTGCTGTTCATTTACTTGTTTTGAGCTCCATGACAAGGGAGAGCAGCGAAACTTTACCTGGCCACCAGCTCTGGGGGGGATCAGATGTGTGCAGGCGTCGTGATCTATGCAGGAGGAAAGGGGACACCAGGTCCAGGGACACAAAACAAGGGACTGCCCAGCCAGGCTCTTTCTACTGGCTTCCTTAAGCAACAGCCACAGGATCAAGTGACAACAGCCACATTAAAAGGGTTTGCCACATAATGGTGTAAGTTCAGATCTTTACAGCCAAGAGTAGCTGAGGTGGAAAACTGTACAGGACAGATGAAAACATTCTGATTCATTTGGCACATAGGATTTAAAGCAGGCAGGTTTGTCTTGTTTACAGATCTATCAATGAAACCAATCAGCCTCTCTGAACACAGCAAGGAAGTTTATTTAGGGCAGCACAGCAGGCTTCTCTCACCTCTGCTAGTCATGGGATGGCACCTTCCAAGGGGGGCTGGACAGAGGGACCAGTTCCCTCACCAGATCTGAGTTTTCTTTGCTCTAAAAATCACATTCAGCAAAACACACAAACAGAAACTTCCAAGTGGATAAACACTGCATGAAAGCTTACACTTGCTGCAGCTGAGCACTGTCATAGGCAGAAATTGCACACAGCATCATATGCACACAAGAAGCCACAGATAAAAACTAACTAAGGGAAAACAAGTCTGCTAAAAGTCTTAGGGAAATAAAACCAGGCAGCTTAGTACATTCTCTTTTGCTCACACCGATATGTTTCATCCACACAACTTCCACTGGAGACTGAGAAAAACAAAACACACACAAAAAAAAAAATCCCAAAAGACAAAAACCCTCACAATAAGCACAGATATTCAAAAACATGTTTCCCCTCCCATGGATCCTACAGAGTCTCTTTACAGCTCGTGCAAAACTACTCTGGATCACCTCAGTGATCCTCACCTCACACTGCACGAGGTGGTCCCAAGCAGTGCTCACTATGGAGGTATCAGAAGACAGAAAATGCTCTGCTCATGTGTAGATAGACTTGAGTGACTTCAGAACGACTCAAGGAGAAGGGAGTAATTATTCCTGAATACTAAAGACAGCTGGCAATTTACTCACACCATGCAGAAAGACTTTGGAGCATTCAGCAGCACAGTCAAAGGGATTTATTCCTTCTTGCGTGTGCCTCTCCCTGTGCTTCCAGTTTCTCTGCTCCTGGGAGCTCCATTATTTGTGTTAAAATGTATCTCTTTTTAATCTACCTACTGCTTTCCAGATTCAATTCACAGCATGGTTTTTAAAATTTTAAAATCAAAGAGAAAAAAAAAAAAGAAAATCATAACATTTGACCATAGGAAACTAACACTGCCTAAATAAGCAAGGTTTTGTTTTGTTTTTTTTTTTCCTTTCCCTGTATAAAATTTCTAAGCACAAAGAAAGGCAATGGAAAAAAAGATAAATGAACAGTCAAATACCGAGAAACCAGATTTCTCCTTTTCATTTAAATTTGACAGATCTGGGTCCTGCAGTAAGACTGACTGCCTTCAAGCCCCACAAAAAGACTCAATTGCATCTACATGTCAGTGGTTTGTTTTCACACCTCCTTGTCAGCCTGAGCACAGGGTTAAGCTTTCCCTGATTCTTATTTTCCAGGTGCCATAGGAGATTAAAATGGAACAGTAGAGCCACTTCCTGCACAAAAAATTAAAAAGAAGCCTCTCTACATCCATCACATTCATTCATTTCCATATATCATAGGAAGCAAAAGATGTCTCATTATCCTCAGAGGAAACAGAAATACATAAGTAAATACAACTTTTCCTACATAGATGAGAAATCTAAAAATAATTGCTGTTTCAGAAACATGGAATCCATAAAATAGTATTAGGAACTAAAGGTTAAAATATTTACTGGCACGTGAAAAACAGGATTCCATGCTGACAGAGCACCCCAAGTACAGCACATTCAGTGGTAAATAGATTAAAACCTCATATACACTCCAGGGGTGACATGCAAGGGAATTGTAGTGACAGGACAAGGAGTAATGAGTACAAACTGAAAGAGGAGAAATTTAGGTTAGATATCAGGAAGAAATTCATTACTGTGAGGGTGGTCAGACACTGGAACAGGTTGCCCAGAGAGGTTGTGAATGCCCTGGAAGTGTTCAAAGCCAGGCTGGATGGGGCTTGGAGCAAGCTGGTGTAGCTGCAGGTGTCCCTGCCCATGGCAGGAGGATTTGGAACAAGATGATCTTTAAGGTCCCTTCCAAGCCCTTGACATTCTGTGATTACCACTTTTCTTTAACGAGTTCCCAGCTCCATCTTGCCTCCCATCACAATCATCACTTGGAAATACCAAATCCCACACCACTTTTAGCAAACTGAGAAATGAGGCAGCCCCATTCTTCCAACACAACAGGTAACCCTGCAGCACCAAAGACCTGCTGTGGCAGAGATCCACTCCTGGCTTACCTACTGCAGGGAAAGCTGCTCCAGAAGCAGAGGAACCACACCAGGAATTCAGAACAGCCAGAGGAGCAGCTTCCCTGACTTCACAACAGCTCCTGCTCACACAGCTCACCAGAAATCAGGAACAGCCACAGGAGCAGCTTCCCTTCACCAGCACCTCCTGCTGGCACAGCTCACCAGAGCTCAGGAACAGCCAGAGGAGCAGCTTCCCTTCACCA
>VZRX01013137.1:105853-122460 GCA_013398075.1 Notiomystis cincta | reverse complement strand
TCCCTCCCCCAGCCGCTCCTGCTGGCACAGCTCACCAGAGCTCAGGAACAGCCAGAGGAGCAGCTTCCCTTCACCAACACCTCCTGCTGGCACAGCTCACCAGAGCTCAGGAACAGCCAGAGGAGCAGCTTCCCTTCACCAGCACCTCCTGCTCACACAGCTCACCAGAGCTCAGGAACAGCCAGAGGAGCAGCTTCCCTGACTTCACCAGCACGTCCTGCTGGCACAGCTCACCAGAGTTCAGCTTGGGTTCAGTGCCCCAAAGGGACAGCCAGCTCCACGTTCATGCCCTCTCCTTAATCCAGGGATCTTCTGCCAAAGAACTGCTGCGCAGTATCCCAGGCACAAGGCACAGCTGGCCAGATGTGTGCTTGCACCCCTGCTACCTCCAGATGTGTCCAGCTGCAGGTCAGAAGACCAGGAAGGCACTGCTGAGATGGCCTGTGGTGCAGCAGGGCAGGCTCGGAACTGCCAGCATGTTCTGAGCCACACGTGCCGAGCACCCTCCTCCCGTCCTTCAGGGTCCAGCTGCAATCTCATGTTGCTTCAAATATAAATACCCCCTGGAAAAGGCACACAACCAGGGTAAAGTGCACAGGTAAAGCAAACACACAGCTGCCCTCTGGACCTCTGACCGTTTTTTTTACGGTCACAAGGAAGGGCTGTGATTCCTCACGAGTGCCTTTTGCCAAGAGCCAGAATTGGCTTTTCGACCCCGTGTCCTGCCCCACTGCCCAGCCCCAACCACAGCGCTGCAGCCTCTGCTGTTCCCTCCTTCTCAAGCTAAATCCACCCCCTGCAAACTCCAACAGTGGTTTGTCACACCACAAAGCAGCATTTCATTACAACCCTCAAACACCATATTGAAATATTTAGAAAGCACAAACTATAGTATTATTTATCCATTACAATTCTGTAACACGCTGTTGTGAGGCTTTTTGCTTTTCAAGGTACGTACTAGGTAACAGAAGATATTTTGACCCATATTCAAAGTAGTGGCTGAATTTTAGACAACGAAAAAATAGGTAAAAATAAGCAGAATATCTTGTGAAATCACTACTGCAACAAGCACTTCATGCACTTCAAAGGAAAGAAAGTCTGTTTTTAGCAGTGCAGTAACCAGGATGAAACATCATTTTAAATGCTGCTCACTAGAGAGATGGGCACGATCTACTGATCTGAAGGGAAGGTTTCTAGTTATTAATTTCTAGGTTTAAAGCTCTGCTCATTGCTTGATTCTTAAAATCAGCCAATTCTACTCCCATCTTTCTCTTGCACATGGAAAAAAACTACGAGAAAAGGAATAAATATGTAACCCCCTCCCAACTTCTCCCATTCTATGCCTTCCCTCCCAGAAGGGTATTTAAAAATAGGAAATATTTACTCAAAATAGTAAACAACTGAATCTATACAGACCTATATAAAAGGAGTCACAAAAACTGAGTCTTAGTCAAGTAACTTGCACCTCCTTATTATCTGAGAGCTATTCAGACAACAAGAACAACAACATTCAGACTCCTTGAACCTTACCCCAATTTGCACCATTGATGTGGCTGCTTTTAGAGGCTGGACTTTCTCCTATCTACACTCATCTTTCTTTCCACAGCTCAGGATGGTTGTCATATTTTTTGTTCTACGGCAGTTTGTAAAAACAGTCCCTTCCGTAAGTCCAAGTCATTCTTTAGAAATGATGATAAAATTAAAAATTAAAAAGCAACTTCATTCAGAGACCTTGGGAATCTTGAAATCTGAAGGACTTAAACATTTATCAGAGCGTTATCCTCTGGATAACAGAGGATTGGAAAGCACAGAGGTGCAAGTAATTTTTCCTAGGGATTGACTTCTCTGTTCACATAACAAATATTTTTCCAAAGCTGCTAATCATTGGAGTTGTTTTATTTTGTTTCTGTAGACCATCAGAGCTACCATAAAGCTATCACAGTGTTTAGTTTGGAAGTGCTGTGTTAAAAGACAATGGGGAAGTAGGGGGGGAAAAAAATCTTCACCATACCAATCCCTATCTTACTCCTTCTGCCTTGATCACAGCAGAGGAATTGTATTTCACTGTATTTCTGGGGGCCAGAAATAGGGGAGACAGCAAGCAAGCAGACACTACATTGCTCAGCTGCCTATAAACTATTTAATGCATAATAAAAAACTTGATCACGACACTAATGAAAATATTAAGGTTCACAGCCCTTGCACCTCCATAAGTATCTGTCTTTCAAGGCAGTGTTCCTACTCCTATGCACCTGCCTTTTTGCAATGTTCCTTTATCATAGATGACTCAGAGACCTTAATTTCAGAGTGATTTTAGAGTCTTATACCCATGAAACTACATCTTCAAGAGAGTCAAATAATCTCAAACTGAATTCATGCACTGACCTATGGGTGTATTTGCACATTGGCTCTTAAAGCTTTTGGCTTTGACCACACTGACAGCAAGGCAGGGAGATGAAAAGATGACTGAGGTTTGAGAAAAAGGCTTCCAGGTTAACAGGCAGAGAAAAGTTTCTCCTTGAACCTCTTAGCAACACTTATGGAAGAGTTCTGGGTTTCTAAACATAGCTCCAAGAGATATTTTTAGATGTTTCCAAGACACATCCACAATATCCAGGCAGGACTGGCAGATGCCACACTACACCACTGGGAAACCAATGCCCTTTGAGAGTGGTGGCTCCAGGCCAGGAGAAATACCCTAAACTACCTAAAGGGACATTACATGTTCAGCTACCCAAGCTGCCCCACAAGTCTCTACAACATTTAATTAAAGCAGAAAGAATTATAACCAACTTTAGAACCAACCTGGTTCCTCCATCATGTCCTCTTCCAGCCAGTTCATTTGATGGACAGATAAATGATTTCAGCATGCAGAAAAAAGCTGCTGTCTCAGTGTATTTTGAATATTTTCCACAGTATCAGTCTGTCTGAAGAAACTTTTGAGAATAGTGACCATGAGAGAAAGAGCTCATAATAAAAAAACCTGAGCTGCACAGGAGGCAAATAGCAAGAAGCAACAGGAAAGGTCTAGGCTTTCACAACACATCAAGGGATTTATAACACTATTTCCTTCTATTACTTTCTGAGAGATCATAGCAGTTTCTCTCTCTCTTAAAATAATAAAAAAAAATCAAGCTCTAATATGAAAAAGCTTGCACTATGAACTCAAAAACCTCCCAGGTTTTAGGTATCAGACATTACAGATATTAACCACCTGATATGCACACTTCACTCTTTTGGAAAGTGTTTTCTAACTTCACAGAGCCATCCTGTTCTCCGGGGCTACTGAGATTGCTAATGGGAGCTACCACGATAAGGTGAACAAAGGTGACAATTGTCTTTTAGGCTCAAAACACTCTGCTTTAATTTACTTGAGTGTTTTTTAAGTATACTCTATTCAGTAGCAAGACTTGAAATTTCAAGTTCATACTAGCAATGAAACAGATCAAAACAAAGTATGTCCATAGGTGGTCTACAGAAAAAAACACTAAGCCAACAGGAAATGGTTCTGTTCCCCTTTGGGCTTTATTACTTTCCCCAACACATTTCTGTTAGTCAAAAGTACATTTAAAACAAAACAGAAATTAGTGTTCAGAGAAGCCTGAAATGAAACCATGTCAGAAAAGCCAATCATTGCCAGTGGGAGAGACCTAGTAAAAATTAGCTTGAACACTCCAGTTCTTCCAACTTCTATTGTGAGCAATGCCCAGCAACCAAAACATGCCCATACGAAATGAATCAGCCCTGACTGAAATTTGATTTTTGACCCGATTACATTCTTCCTCCCAAAATAATCTCTCATTAAAGAACTAAAACCACTGCAGTCAAGAACCAGCCAACATAAGCAGAATCTTCAGTGAGTTAGCACAGCCCCCTCCACATACAGAAACTCTCACTTCCACCACAAGAACTGCAAAGCTGCCTGTGCTGAGTTAACAACTGAACAAGTTTCAAGACAGGATTTCTACATAAATTAGGACTGAGTCCAGACCTGAGGCAGGAAACTGGGACTCCTGAGAAAAGGAAGAGATAATGCATCCTAAGAAAATGGGCAGCAGCTCTTAAATGTCTCTAAGAGCCCTCCTGAGAGTAGTCTGAGCCTCTTGGCCTTTGACAAACAGCACTAAGTGCCTCAGTGGGACACGGGAAAGAAGCAACAGAAAAAATTCCACAAGTTGCTACTGGAGAACATAAAGGAGTTTGACAAACAGCACATTCAAGATGTGACAGATCCCAAGGCCAGGAGAGATGTGCCACAGGAATTTAGAACAAGACAGGCACCAGGAGTCCCAGAAAGCAACAGGTTGAACAGAAGGAGCTGCACAGGCCCCACAGCATCTCCCTGACACACTCCTCTCTTCCAACCCAGACCAAGCCCTAGACCTGCTGGCTTAGCTGATAGCTGAAAAAACAGCAGTAGCTGCTCAAAAGTGGACCTGTTACAGTCAGGTCCACTGGCTGCCTACAGATGGACTTGGCAGAGAACAGCAGCCCCCATCCCATGGAAACACAAATGTTAAATCCAAGAAAACCCAGGAATAAAGGCCATTTTCACTTCCTTCATGCTCCTCCTCTTTCCCCCACATACACCTTGTACCAAAAAATGGTTGGAGGTACAGGAAAGAAAATCTGATCTCAGTACACTGGAAGCACAAAAATGAAACCCACAAAGATGAAGCAAAGATGAATTTCTAGTACAATTACTGCATCTATCACACAGTGCGGAGTTAAACTTACCCGCTCGTTACTGTCATTTGGCAGCTGATTCCAAATGCCAAAAAAAGGGCCCTGACAAAACCTAGAAGAAGTGGGATGAAACAAGGAAGGGAAGGAGGAGGAGGTGAACAAGAGAAAATTATACCAAGATAAGTTGGAGATGCACAGTTTCACCTGTCTGAGAAGATCCACCCTCTTCTGGAAAAGACATGCAACCTAAAATTTCAAACAAAAAAACCTCAGTGCAGGGAAGAAAATCCCTACTTTGTAACCAGGCTGTATGTGCCTGCTGCTCCTGGAACTTGTTAAAGACTATTGCTGTCAGCCAGACACCTCTGCAGTGAGGGCCTGTATCAGTGCAGTGGGGATTTTAATTTGTCTTACAACTATTTGCAGGTTTAGAAGTACACAGCTAATGAGGACTCACTGGCTATTCAGAGCAAATATGTACCGTGGGGTGCAGGTAACTGGCTTTCTGCTGCTCATGCCCCCTCTCACATGTTTAATTCCACCAGATTTGTGAACTCCAAACACTACATTATCTGCAAAAGATAGTCTTCCGAGATGGAGAGTCCATTTACCTCACAGTAACATCCAAAATGCTTCCAGTGGACAGAATCCCATCTTAATGTTGTCCTGGAATTAAGGCAGGAAACACAGCAGGGCTCCCTTCCCAGAAGAGCATTTGGTATTTTGAAAACCAGCAGATTACAGATTCCCCCAACAGCTATGAAGGTATTCAATGGAGGCTCAGTCCTGTCTCCCTTACCTAGGCACAGGCTCCATAGTGAGCGACAGGAAAATGAATTTCCTTGTGGTCAGGAGGCAAGTTGTGCCTCATCTGCATTAGAGGTACACACATTTTTGATGCATTTTTGAGACACAGCTGATGAGGGCTCAGCACTGCCAAGGTCACACGCTGGCCATTGCTGGGAAGAGAACTCTAAGAACAAGATGCTCCACACTTACTTGCGTGGAACATCCCAGATCGCCTGTGTTGTACCAACACACAAAGACCATATGTCCTGCCAAATCATTTTAGGCTCGCCATGCACCAAAGAAATCACTTCAGGAAGCTGGATGGTATTTCTTTCCTGCTCACACAGAGTGACAGACCATCACAGTCCATAAATTTTCTGGTACCGTCTCAGATGCTTGCTAGCGAAGCGTTCGCCGGGACAGGGAGCCAGGAACTTGACTCAGATTTTAATTCAGTGCTTCTGGTTCTGCAAAACTACTTCAGCACCTACCAGCAATGGCTGCAATACCAAAAAGGCAAACCAGACTGTGCAGAGAGAACCAGCACCTGCATTTAAATTCCGTGGGCACTTACCCGGCCTTTCAGCTTTTGTTTAGGGCCCTCCATGCATTCCTGGTAGTTACGACTCTCCTTTGGCTGGTCATCAGGAATTAACTGTGCCACAGAAACTCACTGAGAGCCCTGAGGCTGAGAAAAATAGCAAACTGAAGGCACCATGGTCTTTCTGGTAGATGGGTTCAAGCACCAGTGCTGAAGCTGATCTCTAAGGTCACCATGTTCAAAGCTTTACTCCACCTTCTCCACAGAACACACACAGATTGCCAGTAAACTGCTTCACATTCTCAAAGAGGAGGATAAGAAGCAGCCCCTATCTGAAAGGACCACTTGACAGAGAAGCAAAAATACCAATATCCTTCCCAGGGTCACTTGATCTGACACTGAGATAGATCAGTGTTGCCCTGTGCTGGAATTCACAGCACGTGAGGCTCCAAGCGTGGAGCAGGGTTGGAACACAAGTCTCTTCCAATATAAATGTGCAGAGTGTGCAGCTCAAGGAGATTCCCATAAGTCACTAATGCAGCCATCCCCAGCCTTTGACAGCAATGCTTCTCCATCACCTTGTACTTCTCTTCATCAAGACCGATAATTTCCTGTCCACCACTCTCCTATTTTTTTTTCCACAGCAACATAAGGGATGAGCAAGAAAGCCCAGAACTTACATTCTTTGGATCTTCCCTGCCCCTTGCCACATCTCATAAGGGCTCATTTCTCACCAAGGACCAGGTTCTCCAGTCCTCAGTGCAGAATCACCAAACCCCAATTCTTCTTCAGCATCTGCCAGGATCTTTTCAAGCTCCTTCCAGCAACATTGATTTTTTACAACTCCTGCTTGGCAACAGAAAGTTTTTTCCAAAGTTTTCTAGCTCTCCATTCTGCATCTTAAATCCCTAACTTGTTGTCCTCTCTACAGCAGGCAGAGACAGCAGTTCACTCCTTTCTGCTCCTGCAGCAGGCTTTCAGGTGTTCTCTACATAGAATCATCCTGATTCTTTAAGCCTTCCCTTTATTAATGTTTTCTAGACATCTCTGTGAGGCTTTTTTCCCCACTCAGTTTTTCTTACAACTTGGTCCACAGGAAAAGGTGCCTTCAGCTGCATGCCACAGTCCAGATCATGCCAAGGAGAACCATTTTGCAGGGGACTGTGTGCATTCCTGTCTAGGGAGCTTGATTTTTTTCTTTTGAGGTCAGAGAATAAGGAAAAGGTTTGGGGTTCTTGGGGTTTTTTTTTGTAGTCACCTAAGACTGACTCACATTCAAGTTTCAAACTGCTTAGTGGAAGCACTACATTTTTGGTTATTATCAAAACAGGTACTTGGTAGGAATACAAGAAAGCCTAGAGCTTTCTTTCCCCTTCAGAAATTTTGCCAATTTTACTGTGTTCATGAACAGCATTAAAGGAAAGCACCCAGAGGAAACAGAGGCACAAATGAATGCAGGCAATGGTATCACCAAAAATTGAGGCTGTTGTGATTAACCTTATTCAAGGAGAGGGTTCAAGAATACCAGCAGACTCCTCTGTTCCAGACTAAACTGCACTAGAAATGATGGTGCCAACCTTTTATTTTCACTGTTGGTATTCCTGCTGCACTGGGGAAGAGCAAGGAGCCAACTAGATAGGAGGTAGCCAGTTTTATCTGCTCAGTGACAAAATGCTCCTACCCAGGAGTGCTCCACCATTCCACACACTGGATCAGGCAGAAACCTAAAAACTGAAGAACATGGCTTTTTTTCCTCTTTAGGGATTCAAGACAGTTAATGCTGGTCAACAAGGACAGCCTGCAAGAGGAATGGGGGGAGGAAAAAAAAAGGAGAAAAACTCTTATGTTGGTTATTTTAGGTCACCCAATAAAACCAGCATCTGTGTAACGCTGCAAGGTTCATATTTAGAACTAAATTCATGAGGTTCAGAAAGGCAGTTCACAAACCCCACAGTATGCTTCAGAGCATTCTTAATGGTTTTTGGCCTGAACCCATGACTTTAAAAGCCAGCAATTTATTTTTTTTTTTTACCAAGCCCACCCCTCCCACATACCTCCCTGCCACAGGGCAGCAATACAACATATATTTCTCTACAAATTAAATCCACTTCTTCTTGAAAGAAGAGGGTCAGGAGGATGAGGGCACTACACTTTTAAAAAGGGCATTAAAAAATAATTATGCTAAACCAAGTATCAGCACAAATTAAAAGAGAGATAGTAAAATGCTTGCTTTCAGCTTGCTTAAATATTCAATTAAAAAAGCCATCTAGGCAAAATTTTATTAAAATAAATCAACTGAGGAAGTGCCTGTTAAACCAATCTGAAACCACACTCCTTTAGATGTTCCTTCAGTCAGAGGGAAGTCTTCACTCTGCCATCATCAACCCAACCATGATCTCAAAGGATGTGCCTTCCTTCACAGCAGCAGTGGTGTGAAGAACACCCAGTGCTAGTTTTAAATGCAATGCCAAGTGCAGTAAAGCTTCTGCTGGCCTCCCTTGTACAAAAACACATCCTCCTCCTCCTCTCTCAGGCCCAGCCAGCCAAGTTACCCACAGATAACCCTTCACAGCAAGTTCATAGCTTCCTCTAGGATCCAACAAGACAGGTTTAGAATTGGTGTTGGAAGAGTTGGTGTAGATGGATGTAAAGTGCAGCCTTTCCACTCGTGATGCCTTGATGGAAAACCAAAGGTTCAACCTCCAGACCAGATCTACCATTTGGGTGCTTGACAAATATTGAGATCACTGCACTTGTAGGAAATGTTTAAGGTTTAAGACATTAAAAAATTGATGAAATACTGAAAGTGCAAGAAAAAAAAGAAAGGTAAGAAAGGATTATATCACTTTTTTTTTGCTGTAGAGAAAGGTAGATGCTCATTACTTGAATGAAGTAAGGCTCATAGTGGGTTGCACATAGCAGGTCCTGTTATTTCAAAGATGAACACTGTCTACCTGTTTTTTACTGTGAAGTATAACTGAGGTGATGCTGTGAACATCACAAGACTCATCACCACCACTTGGGTCAGCTCTTGTTCTCCAGAATGATGTTGCTTCTGAAAAGCCAACATCGCACTCCAGCAGTGCACTGGAACACACCAGAAAAAACTACATCACACAGGCAAAAATTAAACTTTTCCTTATTGGAAAGTTGTTGGCAGAAGCTTCAAAGTTAACAAAAACAGAGAAGTACCATCAAGAGGGCTTTGGTATAGGCACAGCAGCACCCAGGAGAGCTTGCCAGCAGTACACATCTAACACCATAAACATACATATTTAATGGACATGTCTTCATTCTTAGCCTCTAAGCTCCAAAACCCATTACCATTAGTTATGGTCCTCAATTCACAGCCACAGCTCCAGCTGAGACAAGCAAGCTGAAGCAAAGCCATTTTTAACCCAAGTTTTCAAAGGTGAGGCTGAGTGCCTTTTCTAGGGGCTGAGCAGGACCCAGGCAGCAAACAAGCACATCTGTACCAGGTCAGAGCCAAGGTCCATCCCATCTCACAACACATCCCTGCCAGCAGCCAGCAGAAGATGGCCAGGGAAGAGCAGAGGACCAGGGCAAGCACATTGTGACCCTGCTGTTGCTGCTGCCTAACATCCCAGTGATCTGCAGCCAAGGCACTTCTCTGCTGCTGCCTCCTAAGTTCAGCTTAAGGCACCACTGCTGTTGGGCAATGCATGCAAACTCAGTCCTTTCAGAGCAGGCAGAGGGAAAGGGATCACTGAGAGTTTTCTAATGAATATTTTGGGCAGAAAAGCTTGAAAGGAATCCAGCAGAGTTTGGCCTTGTACCATCACAGGAGACACTGGGGGAAAATGCAGCTGCAGTGTTAGGCCAGCCAGTTCAGCTTCCATCGACAGGAACAACTCAACTTGAGACAATAAAAAGCAAACTGAGTTACTCAAAGTACATCTTATTTCAGATTAAACCATCTCAATTCCTAAAAGATCACACAAACAACATCCTTGCCATAGTGCTAGCTAAATATAAAATACATCTGTTTTCAAGTAGCTGTCCTCTCCACAAATAAGAGCAATACCACAGGCAAATTCAACGTGAAAACCATTTACAAGTTTCAGAAGAGCTTGTTAAGAGAAGAGACTGCAAAAGGCATGGCCCTGTCTCCTTGCCATGGGGAGGCCAGGAAAGCAAAAGAACAGAGAAAAACCTCAAAACACAAAAGTCCAAAGGCCACCTCAATCCCACGATCCCAATGATGATATTTCACTGGAAATGGAGATCAATAATAATCTGCAATCTGGCCCAAAGTCCCATTGCTACTTACACTTTTAGCCAAATGTATTTTACAAGCAAAGCAAGTTGAAAAAAAAGAAATCCCTCAAATAGAGAGGAGACTCCTGTGCTCCCCAGGAAGAGAGGTGCTCCAACCCTCTGTACTATGAGTAACCACAGGAAACTGTCTGAGGAACCAGAAGGAAAAAACATTGCTCAGGGGGTGATTTTGGTCACAGCCTCTTCACTGACCTCAGGAAATGAAAACCTTTCTTTTCCTCTGGCTTCAGCCCTCTTATAATTCAAGCCTGGCTAGCTACGTGGTTCATAACTCAAGGGCCATCACCATCAGAGAGAAGCAAGAAGAGAAAATTCAGCTCAGACACACTGGTAAGGAGATCAAGACTTCAGAAAGGTATTTGGAGCAAGGGGCCCACAGAAAAGAAGACACTGCAGCATAACCTTGGGTCAGTCAATAAGTGGGAGACGAGCTCTTGCATGAGGCATTAAAGAGGTGTCAAACCTAGAGCTGCACATCCCTGCTCAGAGGGGAGAACAGCATTCACACTGAAATCTGTTGGAGGGCTACCTACCTTTATCAAATACACTGATTCTGGCTGTTGTTCAGCACTACATCAGCTGTTATCAAAACCTGGGTCCATAAGCAGTCCAGCCCATCTCACTACCAGGAACACGAAATCTGACCTAGCAAGAGAACATGGAAAACTGGTACCACGAAAGCATGATATGAATTATGTCAAGAGGAAAGACAGGCTGCTTTTGAACCAGCATGTAAATCACACCATTTCCTCGTCCTGTTCCCCTGAAAAGACCAAATCTGCATTTGAAGTACCGACAACTTTGAATCTCCAGGGGAAAAAAAAAGGCATTCTTTGTGCAGAGTCAAGCTTCGGCAAATCTTGCAGCAGTAATTACAGACACTGCCTCCCCAAGCCATCTGCTGTGGCATTTATAACTCCTGGAAGGGCAGCAGGCAGAGCTGGTGGAGGAGAAGAGGAGACACAAGCATCTCAGCAGCCAAAGGCAGGCTGCACAGGAAAGCTGCGACACCAGTCTGACCCAAACAGGAACTGATGTCCTGGTTATCCAGACCTCCTTCAGCAGGCAGACACAGCTGGTGTCCAGGCAGCAGAGGGAACACTGGGATCTGCATCCTTTGCAGATCAAAGGGAATTAGGAGACCACCCTCAAGTCCAACTAAGCAAGCCCAGGCTGACAAGGCCCCAGTGGGAAGTGTCTGATCAGGAACTCATCCCACGAATGAGCAAATTTTTGCTCTGGAGTCAGTCTGAGCAGCCCAGCTTTCATTCCAGTGGACATTCCAGATCCCAGCACAGCCAACAGCTCCACACACCTCTCCCCCCAGAAACAATGCCAGTGACATGGTCAGAATAATTTAGAACGAGCTAAATGCATCCTTTACCAGGACATGTAGGCTCCACCCTGACCTACAGACCTTCATGCTGACGACCACAGCATCTGCAGCGTGTTTCCATCACACAGATACACAGAGGAGGAGCAGGACAGGCTCACCACCCCTTGCTCACCCAAGCAGCAGCTCCAGCAGGCCAAGCCCGGGGCACGCTGCAAATCCCACTTTTCTCAGTTCAGCTGGAGACAATGCCGATTAATTGTTTTGCCATCCATACAAAATTACTACAATACTCACTTCATAGGGTTGTCACAAGGATTATTTAACATCTCTGAAGAGCTTTGAAGAAGAAATAGTGGCTATTGTTCTCTGTACCATAGAGCTGGGAGCTATCTCACATGAATTTTGCATGACTGTGCATGTGTGACAGTTGTGGCACCAATAAATTATTTTTCTTCACAAAAAAACCCCAGCACCTCACAGTAGCTCGTTTACTCTGGGCAACATTTTAGTCAGAAATGTATTTTGTTTTGCTGGTTAATATATCCTAAATAGAGATCAACTTTGACTATTTAATTAATAGATTCAGGTGCTGTTTCTAGTCTCTCTTAATTAAGGGAAACACTGCGTTTTTTTACAAAGAACTCAGTTTAGGCTGTCAGGGCTTCCAGCAAGCACACTATAATTACCTAAGCAATGCTAACACACAAGAACAACAAGAGAAGAAAAAAAGGAACTAAAAATGTCACTGAAATCTCATTTCGTTTACAGCAAATGAGAAAGTCTGCTTGGAGAAAAGCTGCTGCACACAGAAAGAATCCAATGTCACACTGCTTACACCTGACCATTAAATAGTTCTTAGCATTGATGCAGAATATTGTAGCAGTTTAAATAGGTTTTTTTTTCCCTTGAATACACATGAGCTGTTGGATTCTGAACATTCTGCAACACTCTTGGATCCACCTCATTGGTATGAAAAACTTGTACCATTTCAGTCCAAATGTATGGGGAATCTATATGCCTTTTAATTCTCATAAAATACAGGGAAATCAACACCTGCTTCAAGGATAAGCATTTTCTCCTTTTTTTCTGAGCAGTCTCAAATTCCAAGCAGTAATCACACAATTAGGCAACAAGGCTGCAGCCCAGGACAAAGCAGACTTGGCAGAGAAATCTACCATTTCCACTATACCGAGTTTCAAATGATCTTTAAACTCTTCGGGACACAAACCACATCTTTTGTTTGGAAAGCAAACAGCACATTGTTGATATTTCTGCAAGATAAATGACAGTATTAAAGACCAGTCAGCACACCAGCTTTCATTCCCCATCCAAGAGGGAACAGAAGCTTGTACTCTTTATTTCATCCTGACTCTCTACAGAGGAACTGGCACCTATGGGTACACAAAAAATGCAGCATTGCAGCAGCAAACCTCACAGAGCCCAGGGCCCAAGTTCTCCAATTCCCAGGGGAGGCACAAGCCTGAAAATTCCATGCTTGCTCTCCCTAAAGTTGCATGCCTGAGAATAACCACAAGGGCGAGGGAAAAGAAAAAAAATTTAAAAGAAAAAAAAAGAGACAGAAAAAAGCAACTGGGCTGTTTTACCAAGAGCAAGGAGATGTACTACACATTCCTGCTCTCCCCAGGCTTGTCTCATAGAGATCAACAACTTTGGAAAGTTCAAGGAGCAAGACAACACTGACCCCCTCACAAAACAGGCATGAAACAGAAAGGACACTCTGATTGTCTCCTCTGCACATCAGTCCAGTGGGAAGTATCCTCATGTACCCTGAGCTGTGCATTATTTTGATACCTTTCAGGGAAAAGGCCAGGAAAGCTTTAGCATAATTGCCACCCAGCACTTCCTGAGTCATTGTACTGTCCTCCTAAAACTGTTGGGTTTTACATGGGAAAAAAGAGTCCCTGAGGCTCTCAGTTCTTTCTTAGAACACTGAATACTCATTTGGACAAGGACAAGAACCCAAGATTCCTGCTTCCCAAGACTAATGTCCCACCCAGCACAGTTCTGCTGGTCAGACAGCTACAGGTACATGCACAGCAGAGGGAGGAGCTGCTGCAAAGGATTGGATCCATTGGCAGCACTTGTAGCTTGGTCTTTACAAAAAAGACAAACGTTTCTTTCATCTTTGCTATGACTGGTGGGTAACACCCCTAAGTGTTCATCTTCTCATCACTGTCATGTCTTGCATACTCCTAAATGTGCCCACACTCACAGGCAGAAGGAAATGTTACAGGTAAATCATAAGTATATACTGATTTTGGAAGCATCAATAAAAATACGTAAGCGAGGATTCCCTTCCTTTTTTAGCCATCTGAAATTTGGACCTCTGCACTTCATAAACCAAGCTGGGTACACCAGTAAATTAATCACTTCCTAGATTATCTTGATTTTGCCTACAGGTGCCTGTGTCCTAATGATAATCAGTCCCCAACTTAGGTGCTGACTCATGCCTGGAATCCTACCAGGATCATGCATCAGATGGCAAACTGATTTTCATGCAACACATTTGACAGTCTCTTCATCAAGCACCCAGCAGAGGCCTGGGGATTAGTGTTCCTTTTTCTTATTTTATCTCAGTTAATATCATGGGTAAAGAAGATAACACCTTCAAATATCTCTCTATTCCCTCCGTTTTGGTAAAAAAATGTTATCAATTACTTGTTAAGAGCTACCCACAAGCAAAAGCTCCCTGGCCCCAATGTGGAATGCAAGCACAGACAGAGGATACTTACTACTGATGGCTCTGCACCAGAAGGTAGTAGAACAGTCTGAGAAACAATGAAATCTTAGCTTCTCTTTGGGTTTTCTCATTTCTTTTGTTCTTTATCTCCCAGCCCTCCGGGTCCCAATTGCCAAGTCACCTGGTCTTTGTTCAGGCACCAACTATTAACCAGGCTATGCATGCCCTAACCAAGTATGAACACTAAAGAAATCCACTCAAAGAACACGACATTTTTAGCCACTGCAGATGATAATTAAGTTTCTTCATCAGTACCCTGGCCATTCCTATCGAGAATTATGTCCTCATAAGCCAAAGCAGCAAGACTGAATACAACCTTTGCTTTTTTTTTTTTTTTTTTTCAGTTTGCATGGAGTGTAGAAGCAGCTTCACAAAATTTATGGCTATTATAAATTTAGAATAGGTGAACTCATTCCAGTTAACAGCAATACTTTATTCACACTGGTTCCCCACAAAATGTAAGCCTCAAATCCAATTATTCTGTAATAGTTCTGTAAATAAACAAAACACCATTTAGGATTTGAAAACAATGCATCTTTCTGCTAACAGAGGCAGAAAGGAAAAAAAAATGAAGCCAGCACAGGACTGTGCAATAATTTCATTTTGTAAGAAGATTAACACAGAGCAGAAAGCTTTAGCTGTGGCTGGGAAAAGAACATATACTTTGTGCTAGTAGAGCTCCCTGTAAGTGGAATTTTGTCCAGTTTGTTAATGCACCTCTTCAGAGATAAAAGAAACCACAAGGGGAAGAAGAAATAACATTCTTTTTTTCTCTCCAACATTACCTCAACTAAAGCCCCTTCTGATTTCAGCCCTTGTCAGGCACAACTTGAGCACTCTCAGCAGAGCTATCTGCAGTGCATTGTTAAACTGCACTACAAAGTTTTGATAAGTGGTCCTGCCATTTTAATCATGCTCAGCGGGGACAATCTAGTCAGGTGTTTTTCCTGTGCTTGTTGAATTCCAGCTATATTTGGAGACCAACTGTTCTCTGTCCTGCTTTCTCCAATTAACTGTGTGTATAAGGGTGGAGAGGTGAAGGTGGGAATTAGGCAAGAAAGAGAAAATGAGACTTTTTCTTAAGAGTACATAAAACTGCTCTTAAAAAAGGCTGAAAAACATACTGAAAGCAATAAGCATAATTTTAGTCATGAAGGCTCAGTAACAACAGAAGTGAAAGGGAAGACCAGAATACACAGAAAGGAACCAAAATCCAAGACTCTTGTGAAACTTACAGAAAATATTAGAACATTTATGTTTAAAATCCAAAGCTCAGAACTGTTCACAGCACAAGGAGCTCTGTAACAGCCCAATGCTCAACTACAACTACAATTTAATTTCATCATCTCCTACAGAGCTGCAGTTTTGCAAGAAAATTAATGGAAACTGCACAAGTTCTACTGCTTGTAGAATCAAAACTCCCACATATACCTACCTGAGATTACCCTAAACTTCACCCAAACGACCTGTGGTTCAATCAGAGTCTCAAGTGAAGAGTGTCACCACAAAAGAAACAGTGCCAAGACAAGTGGAGAGCTTTACCACTCTGCTCCCAAACATGCTTGTCACATCAGCAATTCACTGGCAGCAAACATGCCATCTTGGACTCCAGCCTATTTCCCTCAGAGCACGAGAGGGGGAAAGGCCATGAAGTTTATTTTGGACTTGAAATTAATGCGTAAAATAACACGATAAGATAAAGAGATTATTATTGCTTTGAAGAATGAGCAGCAGGATTCCTGGAAACCCTGACACTTTCCTTTCTCATACCACAGGCTCTCTGCCTAATCAATGAGGTAATACGAAGATTCAAAGAGGAAAAAATATTGGAGGGCAAGAACATACAAGTGTGGCATCGAACAGGTAACAATCTCAACACAAAAATTTCCATGAGGATAGTGTGTTAAACGCTAAAAGGGGACAATCAGCGTGCTTATTTGTTTAGATGCCTACACAGTGGGCTGGCACCTTAATAAATCCATCAGCATCCTCTGAACAGAATCCAGGCACAACAGCATCCCATTTGGTTGCCTCTCTCAGATCAATAGGGTTTGCTCTTCTCCATTTTGCACTCTCAAGCCGTGCACCCAGGTACAGCCCGGCTCTTCCGAAACGGGCTTTCCTTCTTTCTTTTTGTTTTAAGCCACTCTCCCACTTTTTTTTTTTTAATTTATTTATCCATCCATCCATCCATC
>VZRX01013137.1:7637-105061 GCA_013398075.1 Notiomystis cincta | reverse complement strand
CAGGCGCCCCGCGGGGCTGGGAGGGAGCGGGCGGCCCCGGCGGCGGTGGGCGAAGCTCCCGGGCACGGGGGATCTGCGTGGGAGAAAGGCGGAGATGGAGCCGTGTGGGGATCGAGGAGGGAAACTCTCAGTAAGGCAGGAAACGGGCACGAAACGGTGTTAATAAACGGCAGAGTCCCGGGGCGGGATGGAGGAGAAGCGATGGAGGGAGCGGGGACTCGGCTGCAGGCGCTCCATGAGCTGTAAATCCGTGCCCCGTCAAGGACCGGACGTGGTGGAAGCGCTCCGGGAAAGGAGCAGGGTCTCACCCGGGCCATTGATTGTCATTTGATTGGTACTTGATTGGTACTTGATTGGTACAAATGTGACACCAACAGACCGACGGTGTCTTTCTGTTCCTCCATATAAACATAAAGGAACAGGTCGGAACACATCAAAGGCAGTACAAGTTCGGTCCCTTTTTCAGAATAAGTTTTAAAAGATGATGGTTTTGTTTGGAATCTTGGTCATCCTCCTCAGGATGTGACGGAACTGCAGGCAGGGTCTGTCCTGGACAGAGAAATTAAACGTGGTGAGGCTTTTATGGGCGATAATGAGTTGGAATAGGGAGGTCTTCCTCTCCTTGCTTGGATACAGCATGGGAAGTGTCAAAGCTTGGAAATTGAAACCTTTTCTTAAAAAAAAAGAGAAAGAAAAGAAAAAATAAAACAAAAAAATAAAGTTAAATCGGAACAACATTTTAAAATATCAGTGTCTAGCATTATCCTTCATGCACCTTACTGATGCCACTAAATAATTGGGTATAATCTCCAAGGTGGTGAGTGCTTGCAGCTTCTTAAAGCTTTTTCTTCAAGATCACATATGTTCATTAAGTCTGATAGCTCCAGAATATAGATTTTGAAGAGATTAACATTAGGCAATAACATGGAAAATCAGGGTCATAGTGCTCTCTGAATCTCCACAATAAAGCAAATGTTGCCCTCAGCACCTATGGCAGACCTATATAAAAAAAGTGGGGTTAACTGTGGTTTAGTTTCCAAATGTCCCCCCTATTTTGCCTGTGATATATGACATTCAGAACATCATAACTCGACCTACTCTAGGAAAGTGCACACAAGGAATATCTAAATACTTATGTTCTGTGTTTCCTTGACATGCCATTCAATCCCTTTGTTGCTGTGCTTTTACTGCCATCACAGAACTCTCGACTGCTTTCCACTTGCAGCTGAATTCTAGTAGGAGGCAGAGGTTCTGCCCTTAGGTCAGGTGGGGATGTGTTGCTTTTCCTTCCCTCTCTCTCCTCCAGCACAGCCTCTTCCTGGCAGTTCTGATCAGCCTCATCTAATGCTGCTCAGCCCACGCCGGCTTGGCCAACCACAAAATCTTTGGCCGGTCTCCTGTGCTGGGGTAGCTTTGTAGGAGGCTGCCATAAATTCCAGCAGCCTCCCTGGCTTCCTGGAGAATATTACAGGTGTGTTTCAGTCCTCCCATGGAATGGAGGCAGGACAAAGGCAATTCCTCTGAAGTGCTGAGCCTCCTGTTTTTCTTCATTTTCCACACAGGTAGCACAGAGATATTTGCAGCTCATTTTTTTCTGCAACTTCTGTGTTTGGACAAGGGTGCTCATAGACTAGTCCTTCCATTTTTTTTTTTTCCTGTGTGAACTTTAGTGTACCTCACAAGTTCTTTTTCAGATAAGAAACAGCTTATTCAGAGAAATGATCTCACAGGAGTAGCTCATGACAGTTTGATTGCAGAAACGGAGCATGATGTAATTCTTCAGTAAGAAAAATACTCAGATTGTGTCACCAACAGGAGGATAGTTAAGCTTGCCTGACCTGTTTTGGGTCTACCCAAATTTTGACTACAGCAGAGTATAAATTCCCTGTATTGTTATCTACTGGCTGTCCTACTTTGCAGTGCTTATTGTGTCCAGTTGTGAGTGTTGTGCACGTAACAATCAAATAATCAAAACTAAAATCTGAAAGGATGGTGCATTCACGGGTTATTTTAGCTTGAGACAGATAAAGAAGAAACCCAAAAGGAAGTACTTTTAATGTTTAGAAATAAAAATGGTGAGTACAGAAACAGCATTTTAAAAAATCCCCAAAGGTAGCACTTAGAAAGTTTGCCAAGAAATGAGTTTCCACCTTCCTGCTCAGTTGTGTTCTGACATCTTCTGGCAAACGACATCTTCTCTTTCTCAGCACTTAAGAGAGCTCTCTGAAGTTCTGGCCATTACCTCTGGGGCGAAACTGAGAGCAGCTGCCCTGATATTTATCCATTATCATCCCTAGGATTAAAATAAACTCTTCCACAGAAGAGTTTGCTGTGTGCATGAGGCAAGATTTCAAATAGAGCACTACTAACCTTTTCCATTGAGAAAAAATATACTTAATACATCAAAGCAGTTGAAATACACTTAAGAGCATGAGTGAAGCAGCTGTTTCAGAGCACCCCAACAGGTCTGCAGGGTATCCTGGAAAGAAAGTCTCCTGCATTGATCTTCACTTGTCAGCTTTTCTGAAAGCGTGAATATAATCAGAAGCAGATTTTCTTTCCACCTGAAGAGACTCTTTATTTTTAAATACACCCCTTTGTACCATCTCAGCTGCTAGAGCTCCTCCTTCCCCAGATCTCACTCTGGCTCCTCAAACCAGTGGTTAGAAATCACTGGAGAATGTTTCCAGATTAGATTTCAGTGCTGAGCTGTGCCTAAGTCCCGTTCAACTCCGCGGTGCAAAGGCAGCTCCTCGTTGTTTCCAGGCAAGTGCAGAGAAGCTCCAGTTCCCTTCTGGGGAGAGCAGGATCCAGGCAAGCACTTGCATGTTGGTACAGCAGGTCCTGCTCGAGCTGCTGAAAGGTCGAGGAGGCTGAAGCTGACCCTGAACTGGGGCTCCTCTGCTGTTACAAATTCAGGGGTGCTCCAGCAAGAGCAGATTTGGTCACACGTGTGAAGCACAACAGCAACAACACTCTCACTTTCTGTGCTCACAGTCCTGTCCTGAATTTAAGCTCTAATTAATTTGAGGTCTTGAGAAAAAAACACAGGCTGGCACAATGCATTAACGTGCATGTGGTGCAAAAGATAGAGAAAGCCAGAATTCATCTCCTGAAGTGGTTAATACTTTAAATCCAACCTAACTGAATATCCGCTTAGCTTACCAAATGTTCAGCATTGCCTTCTACTCATTACTGCAATATTCCCTGCTTTGCTGTGTTCTTGGCAGTTTGTGCTGTTGGTAATGACAAATGAACAGAAACCTGTACTATGAGCACAGCTTTCTACCAGTTACCTGAAAACTAATTGCTGCTAGAGCTGAAATTTCTTAACTTCTCGGTTTTTTTTTTTCCTTTGGGAAATTGTAGTCAGCTTTCATTTGGCCATCTTTGAGTTACACAAGCATTAAAAAAGTCCTATCACCATAATTACAAAGACTTCCACTATGGTAGAAGAAATGACTAGGAATAAAGAAGCTGCAAGCTAAAAATACATATATAGAGGGCATTTCAGAAGGGACTGCTGATTTGGAGTGCCTGTGTATACTTCAAGGGCCCAGCTTTTCAAAAGCTGTTGAGTTTGTATAAACAGTTCCCTTCCAGATGTCTCTGTTATATATATATGCGTGTTATTTTTCTCTCTCTTTCCTCTCAGATTTACTGTTGGCTTAATTAGGAATGAACTGATGGACAGAGTTGCTTATGAGACTGGGACACAGGAATTCCTGTTTTAGGAGTGCCAAATGCTTTTAGCCAGAGGTGACATCCCTAGATTTTCATCTCCATGTGACTAGTTTAAAAAACTGCAGGCAACTAAGCAGAATTTAAGCAGAAAACTTAGGCACTTCTGTGAGGTGGGAGATGTGGAAGGCAGCTTAAATTCCTTTTGTGCACTTTAGATGCCTAAGTGCTTAGCTGCTGTTGTGGTTGGAAATGGACTTTAAATCATATTAAATCCTGATGTAGTTTAATTTGGATTGTCCTGATGCTTTGTACATTTCTTTGAATGAAATCTTAAGGAAACTACATATTGCCAGCAACAGATAAGTATGTGCATATGCTTCACTTGCCTGTATCTTTCCAAGGGTGATGAAGTTTAAAAAAATAAAAAGTAATGTAATGTTAAACTGTTTCATTGGGCAGAACTAAGGAAAAATCAGTATTGCCTCTTTTCCACTGGAAAATTAATTCTACTTCTTTACAGAAGAGTCTTCCAATGCAAAAATCACATGATGCTGGGAAATAGGTCATGCTGCTCAGCAAAGAACAAAACCTTGCACAATACAAACACACAATACACATTTTGCTGTAACTACAATCCCTACACTTTCTCTCAAAATTTAATTTGTTGTCTTTGGATGCCCTGAGGTGAATTTTAGTTCTGTTCTTCTCACACAGCACTTGGAGCTGAACCAAATCATCTTGATTTATACTGAAATTGCATATTTTTGCCTGTAGTCTAGGGGCTGTGTTTTGTACATCTTTTTAAGGAAAAAGCCCTACCCATTAATGTTAGTGGGAGCTTTTCTGTACAAAGGAAGCAGAATCACAGTCCTATAGGTAATTGAATCCGAGGAAATGCTGGATAAACACTGTTTTGGTTTAACCCCTCATAACAGTATTTATTCACCCCCTCTCTCTGCAGTTTGTTTTCAGCCTCAGGAGCCTGAGCAAGGCTCTCTGTCCCAGCCAGGCCTGTTTCCCACTGATAACACAGGCAGCCCAGTGAGGGTAAACATCTGTGCTTTAGATGCTGAGTGGGAAATGAGTCCAGCACATGCTGTGCTGTGTGGCTGCAGAAGCGTGGGTCTGGGAGGGACCCTGGAGATCACTTAGCCCAGTGCTCATTTACCTGGTCTAAGTGCACATAACCACTTCAGATAAAATTAAGGGGTCCTGAAATGCACCCATACAGGTTTTCATTTACCAATAGAAAGCCTTGGGTTCAGCTTTGAGTGACTCTTTACTTGGTTTCTTTACTGAACTGATTTCCTTGCTTGCATGCATGTATCCTGATGCATTCATGTGATTCTGAATTTTAGTGTCCTGTTCATCAACCCCCTCCTGACAAATTTTGAGTTGGGCACAGTCCCCAGATCACAGAGTGAAAAAGAGTTCACCCATAGAAAACATCTATACAGAGATGGTGCAATGAAAACCCTACTAAACACACATAGCCAAGGAAACAGAGTGGAGTTCACTGGGGATTCTTAATTCTGAATTTCCTGGTGCTTGCCACAGACGCAGGAAATTGATTTGACACTGAGTCTCTAAAGCAATTCTGGAAGCTTAGTCCATTGATTTCCTTTTGCGTTGCCGGAATGGTGGACCTGGGCCAAAATGTGAATGCAAATGAGGTCCCTCAGCCTTGGGAATGCAGCAGGAGAGGTTCTCTGCCAGCCACAGTACCTTGCTCTCTAGAGGCACTCTCACTCTGCTGGGCTTTGCTGTGTTTGCAGTGGTGGTCAGCACTGCAGGCGCTGCCTCCAGATTTACAGCCGAGTGCTGGCAAACCAGCACACCTCTTTCATGCACTGCTCCAGCAAAAACCTCTCCTCCCAGAGCTCAGCTGTCTCTTCTGGGTTGGCCAGAGCTGCTGGCAGGCTGCCCCCTTAAATATAAACATGTAAACCACAAAAAGATAAAAGACTGCAGCGTGCCAGATCCCTAATAGAGATGAAAACTTGATTTCTTACCTCTGTGTGGAAGAAGCTGCCTTTTCCTTGCTTTGGAAGCATTTGCAGTTCAGTAAGCTGCTGTTCCATGGAAGGGGATGTGCTTTCCCACCATGGTTTTGATTTACTTCAAAATGCTTTTCTGGAGCAATCGATTGCTTTGCCAGCTTGAAACTCAATAAACGTGGTTTTAAAAGGGCGAAGATTTAGTGGTGCTGCAGTCTGCACCATAAATCTCTGCTGATTTATTAATGAATGAATGAGGCCAGAGATGATTGTCCAATATTATCTGTCATCACTGTTTACAATCCCTGATATATGGACCTGACTCCTTGTTTTCTCAGGTGTGGTTTGGTGATGCCTGTGGGGTCAGGCTGGCATTGTGACAATACACCCAAGAGCAAAACCAGCCCCTATTCCTGCCATCAATTAATGCTGTAGATAAAGGGATTGGATAAGCCCACAAGCTCAGGTGGGAACTAGTAACCAGGTTGTGGCAACATTTCTCTTAGTCAGGCTCATTTTTACAGTTTTCTGTATGTGTTAATCTCTATGCATGAGTAATTTTCCCCAGACAATGAAATGCAAATTGAATGTCACGCTATCTGTTTGGTCTGTACATCTGTTACTGTGCTGTTTTGCAGAATAATGGTGAGTTTTTGTGCAGTTTGGAGTGCACACATATTTCATTGCAGATTTCAGTGTCATTGTCACATTTCTGAGGCTAAGTGGAGAAGAGAAAGGAGCCAGTGGACGTCCCTCCCTGCAAGAGCATGAAAGGCATTTGTAATTCACACAGCCTTAGAAATCCCATGGGTGATGCATTGCTGCTTCAAAAATCTACATTCTCAAGGCACAAGTTTGGAGAAATGCCAGTTCCACAGGATGTTACAGCCTGGACTTGCCAGAGCTGGGAATGATACCTGGGTATGGCAGATTTGGTGTCATCAGCAGTGCTTCAACCTATCTGTGGTTGGGAGGAAATGTTTGGATGTATTTGTGGCAGAAGAGAAAAGCAGCAATTACTGATTGGGAGTCCCAGGCACATCCAAGTGCATCATCACATGAAGCAGACTGTCTCCTCTCAGAAGAAAAAAAACCAAAAATAAACCAAAAACCTCAAAGCAACCATATTTGAAAGAACCAGAGATGCTTCAAGTGCTGCTAAGTGTAAAACACAATGACCAAATGCCCAAGTAAAGGAATCTGATGGAAAGGAAATGAACAGCTGGTGCTTCCCAAGTTTCCACAGGGAGACTGGGGCTGCAAAGCTCCCATGTATGAAGAGGTCATTATAGCAAACTAAGATTGGGACTGTTAATCTGGAGTCTAGATTAGAAAGTGCCCCTTAATGCAAACATTTTCTGGCTGGAAACAGGATATCCATTAATCCAACTGCAAGAACTGTGACTGACTTCACAATGAGACTGACACCTCTGTGGAATCATATATATGTCAGTATTTAGAGGATTCATGGAAGAAGCATCTCCCATTGTAAATGAGAGAATGGATTTGAGGAACTACAAAACACTCTTGTCAAGACAGAAAACCAGTTACTTTCAGATAACCTGTTTGGAAAATGTTTGCTGTGGATAATCTGTTGGTGAAAACATAGCTGGCATTTCAGAGCTCAAACCAGGAAAATCCAAAGCAACACAGAGGCAATGGATTTTGAGCAGAACAGCATCATGGCAAAGAGCTGGCTTCTCTAGTAACACCATGTGAATCACTGTGAGGGAAAGGACAGGCAGGAGAGAACAGGAGGCCAGCTGAAACCATCCCAGGAAATGGCTGTGCAGTACAAACTGAATCACATCAAAAGGATGAGTGGATATGTGCAGCCCTTCCAGAAGTGTATTAGCACTCCAGAAGGGAAGTGGTGGATTTGACATGGCATTTGAGATCTGCCAGGAGATACCAATAAAGGCACTGCAAGAAGCAAAGGAAATTCCTCTTCTGTAACACATCTACAAGACACATGGTCTAAGAACACAGACCTTTTTTGTATAGCCCTATTTGCAAGCCAGGATTATCAAATTATCACTTGAGAATGGAGGAGGTTCTAGTGAGAAGCTGCATGGCAAAGATCACTGTCCCAGACATGGAACCTCAGTCAGCCTCACCAAAACCCACTGAGAGGAAACTGAGCTTCTGAAATCAGCCCAGGAATACACACAGATGTGCTCCTTCACATGTTCTCCAGGATGAGGGACCAAATCAACCCTCACTAAAGGCACACAGGCCTTGGATTCAGCAGTGCTGTGCTGCACTGGAATTCTGGGAAACTGCTCCTGCTTTCTTCTCGTTTTTCTGAAACACAATCTTTGGGCAAGGCTCCCTGACAACAATAATAACAACACCAACAGTAATTCATATTCCCTGATGAGTGGCTTTTGGGATGAGACACAGCTTGAACGTGTTTCTGCAGCCAGCAGAGCCTCAGGAGCCCTGCTACTTGCAGACTTTTTGCAGACTTGGATACCAGGGGACTTCCCAGCAGGAGCTGTGGCATTCCCATGTCACAGTGTGCAGTGCTGTGGCTGGTGCCCTGTGAGACTTGCCTGTGGCAAATGTGGCTGCAGGGAGAGCCAGGAGACAGGGGTGAACTCCAGGCATTTATTGCCACACAGCAGTCCCCAGTGTGCCTGCAATGGGTGCTTGAAGGGAGAATCTGGAGACAGCTGCATGGAGTGTGCACTGTTCATTTTCAGTTAAGGTTTGGAGGAGAAGAAAAACAACAATACTGCTTGAATTATGCACCTCATATCATTGTAGTGCCTGGGAGTACACATTATTCATCAAGAAAGAATAATATTGCATTTGGTTTTGGTGCATTCCAGCAATGGATGTTGGTACTTGTACTGCAGCTTTATCCTTTAACTATAACTATGTGAAGTTCAAGCATTTTTACACCAAGTACATTTGTCACTGATGGGAGGAGGTTGCCATAAATACATTAATTACTGATAGACTGCTACAAAGAGAAGGTGGTTATATCTAAAACAAGCCTAAAAATACAGAATGTCTCCAACAAAGCCTCTTTAGAATTTGCTGCCTTCAGTGATACCAAGAGCTGAAATTTCCAAACTTGTCTCACTGGCTGCATGACCCTTAAAGGGTGAAAGCAGCAGTGTGCTGTGCCTTTGCTGCAATTGTGTTGTCATCTCAACAGAATTCCATATCATCAGAGCATGAAACAGGTTAAAAAAGTGAATTACTGCAAAATATTAAAATCAGCAGCTGTTCAGTACTGGAATAAGTGCAAATGAAAGATTTTCTTACCCAGTGAGTGAATAAAGTCTTGGCAAATTCTAAAAATATGAAGAAGTCCAATTACTTGAGCAATCAGAATATCTGAAGAATACTTTCTGAAGCTTTTAAATTAGAGGAAAGGAGTGAGTAATCATTTGTTTGTCTAACAATTTAAATGCAGACAGGTACCAGAGAAGGTTCTAGGCAAATAAATCACAGATGTGAAATACTGACTTCCCACATATTTTTCAGTTTCATTCTTTATCAAAAGTACTTGGCACGAATTCAAATCAAATTAAAGTTCTTTTTTTTACTGTCATATCACTCAGCACATTAGGAATGCAAAAGTGAAGCATTTGGATAAATATATGTTAGAGCAGGTAATTAATTTAGTAAGTATATACACAGACCTTGTTTGCAAGAAAAATATCTGACAGTGTAAAATTATAAATGATTGCAAAGCAACTTGTTTTAATGGCTTTAATGCAATAATAACCAACTTCTCCAAATGAAAAAGCTAAAGATTGATTATATAAATCAGTGAATATCCAGCTATTCCTTAAGTCATGATTAAAGTGACAATGGGTTCAAAATTAGAATTCTTGAGTACTACAGTTTCCAATCCATGGAAAACTTTTGCCTATAAGAAAGGGATTTTTTTTTCCTCATACAGAATTTGAAATGAGACTGTTCTTCACAGCAGAACTTTTAAAACTCTGACTGCTGAAATGTAAAGATAGGATACAGACACACACACACACAGAGCCCTGAAAATATGCAGGCACATTTTGCCTGGCTCATAGCTCCCCAGTTACTGTTCAAGAGAGAAAAAATATGTATTTAAATGGCAACAAAACACAAAGGAGAAGCAAATCCTTTTGGTTTGGAACTTGAAACAAACAAACAAAACAATCCTAATGTCATAGACCAGCATGCATTTGTTGCTTGAGTGTACAGATCAGCTTCCAACCATAGGACTAACTGAAAGTAGAAGAAAGGAAGAGAGCAGAAATTAATATCTTGATTTTCTTTTTTTCCAATCAACAAGATATTACCTCCTTACAATATATTCCATCCACCACACAGATTACAGAACAAGTACTGATGATTAGAGTGTTTCATAAGACAGTCTGAACATGGGTTTTTTGGGGAAAAACTATAAAAGTTGCCATCTCCAACTGGGAGACAGCTCATTAGAAAGCATGAGATCAGCTCAAATTATGCCAAGAGGGAGAAACAAACAGGCAAAAAGATCCCAAGGTAGGCTGTTATAAGTATGGATTATTTGCCTTGCTTTAAATGTAAGACATATTTAACAAAGGGGATGTTTTCTGGTACTCCTTGGAGACTTTAAAAATAAATTTACTCTGCTTTCTGTAATTTTTCCTTGGTTTTAATTGCTCAGGACTCCTGGGTTCTGCTGTGGTAGCAGTCATTAAATCAGCGACTGATGCACACCGACATCTCAGTGTTTATTTACCTACCTCTAAACGTGGTTAGAGGAAGGTAAACACCCTTTCTAGGTTTTAGTGGGTGTTAATTATTTGATTGTAAAGCACAGCAAGGCATCTGTGCCTGAAAAAATGCCTCCTGTGCCTATTGAGTGGCTCCTAAGTAAATCCTCCCGTGTGTCCCGGGTGGAATGGAAAGGCAAAATCCTGAACTCACTCAAGGATGCTCAGGGTACTGAGCCCACCCTGCCCTTCATTTCCAGCTGCTGCCAGCTGCCTTAGCTCACCAAGCAGTGCCCCACAGCCTTGGCCCTGTCTCCAGTCCCTCCAGACAGCCTTTGGTTATTGGGGAGGGGGAATACAGACACTCTAACCATGGCTGTCTGCATGAAGGGGTGTTTTTACCTTCCTTTAGCTGGTTTTTACTCATCCTTGGCATTGACTGTGATTAGGAGGTGCAGCAGGCTTGGGTTTGGGTTTTAATAGGTTTTAGGTTTAATAGGTTTTCAAAGCTTCACCAGCAATGTTGGACTATCAAGTGCCTACTATCAATCCCTACCTGTTTTTGTTTCTGGCCATCACCATCAGATGACACAGAGGAGAGGAGTTTCCTCAAGTTATGCTTTTAAATGTCACAAAGATAAGGGGAAATCCTTGCAATCTTGAATTATAAGTTCTTTACACTCACTGTCTCAAGATCATAGGCATTTATGATCATAATAGATAGACACACTTAACTATTGCCTTTGCAGCATTAAATTTTACAGCTGCTGCTTGCAAAATCTGCTGTTCAAAGTAGTCTGAATTTATTAAGTCAAGGGTTTAAGGGCAGCTTCTCTCCAAAAAAAAAAAAAAAAAAAAAAAAAAAAAAAAAAAAAAACAACCCACAAACCAACCAACAAACCAAATCAACCAAAACCCAGAAATACAGCCAGAAAACAATTAAGACAGGCCTTAAGAAAGCTTAGTTCAGTGTAATTGCCTTGTCAGAGAGAGGAAGGGAATGTCATGTTCGTGTTGCTTCCTCTTCCTCTAAATCAAGAAATGGAATTAAGTGAAACTGATGCAATCAGGGCTCTGATTTGGTTGTGCAGCTGTGTAAAGCTCTAATCTCTGCCTTGCCATGACACAGCACAGGCTGTGCAGGAGGCAGCTCCAAGGAGCTCTCCAGTACAACTCTCTCCACAGAAATTTCCCCCCCTTTTCCCTTTCTTTCTGCTCCATCTTTCCCACATTAAGCACTTTGCAGGGTAGTGTTATATCCTATAATATGTCAGAAAATATGCAAAAAATACTTACAGTGAATCCACACAGTAAATGGCAGTTTTGTTGCCATTTCCCTAAATTCACCCACTAGTTAAAATCAAGATAAAGTCCACTTTAAATGGAAGGGCAGAGGATGCTTTCTAAGCACCCAAAATCAAGGTGGAGAGGAATGAATCACAAAGAGAGGAGGGCAGGGAAGTGGCCTTGGCAGCCAAGGGGACAAGGTGGGTTTTTTTTGTGGTGGGGGTGACCAGAGCCCCACATGCTGAGGGAAGGGGGTCTGGGGAAATCTGCACAGCCAGAAGTCTTGATTAGCAAGCAAAAAATAACTGATGATACATTTAATCCAAGAGAGGGGAGGGTGGTATGGGGTAAAACTGTCGATGATTGCAGTAAGGAAACCTTGAGATAGTCATGTTTCCTTTCACAGCAGCAATCTGACCACCCAGGAGAGGTGATTGGTGTTGCAAGGTTCACCCTGTGAATAAGGAAACCAATATCCTTCCCAAGACAAGCTCAGGGACCACAAAGTCCTGCTCTCCCTCTCCTGGTGTTCATTCAGCCTCCCAAGTCCTCTCGGCTGCACTGCTGCACACCAACATCAGCCTCACATGACATTTGCAGAATTTCAGGACTTTTGAGGAATTTGGAGGCTACTGAATGAAAATAATTCCTGAATTAGGAACAGGAGTGCAGACAGCCACAAGCTCTGGAAGCCATGCACACCTAAGCAAGTGAGGGATTCAGTTTTGATGCTCCAGCTTGCAAGTAGACAGAAACCTGTGCAGGCAGAGTGGCTTTGTTGTAGCTGAAGGAGAACCTGTCCCCAAAGGAAGTAAACCTGACTGAATTGTTCAGGAGGGCAGCTAATGACAGAGAAGAACCACCAAATAAACATTGGTTTAGCATAAATTCATGTCTGAGGAGAAATCGAATCAAGGCACCAAGGACGTGACAGGAAGAATATCTTGTTTTCTATAAATCAGCACTTGGTGACTGGGTAATAAATGAGGTTTGGGATTTAAGTAGCTCAGCCTGTTTAGCTTAATAAGGGGAGAGTGATAATTGTATGATAGGTTGTAAATATCTGCCTACAGGGAAGCAGAAATCTGGTTAGTGAGGAATCTTCCACCTACCAAACAAGAAAGTCCAATTGTCTAGATGAAGCTATAAACTCAAACTAAAAATGACATGCAAAGTCTGAAACGTGAGGAGAGGTAATGATTGCCAAGCTGTACTAATGCTGAATTCCCATTTCTTGAATCCATTAAAAAACTGAAGCACTGGAATGGTGGATTTCCTACTTCTGATAACCTTAAAACTAAAAAAACAAAGGTTATGCTTCTTTGCTGTTTTGTTGGGGTTTTTTAAGTGTGTTTTCCAAAATATGTGGTTTTAACAAGATTTTGGGGAAGGCAGATTGTGTTGTAGAGATGATTAATCTACATAATCACAACTCCATGTGATTTTTATTGTGCAAATCCCTCTTTTGTGCAAACTCATCTTTTCAAGGTGCTCAGCAGAGTGTATCACAAGTTAAAGGAGCAAATTTTGGTGGGAACTTCTTGTCAAAATATTGGTAGCCCTTTAGCAGAGCATCCTCATGGAATCCTCACTTTGAAATCACAAATGTGTGTGAGAAAAAGTCCCAGAGCTAACAGTAAAATGACTGTTCTGGAGAGATTTTTCTCGAGTATATCTAAACAGAAAGAAGCAGAAATTATTCAAAAGACAAAGGGAAATATCTGCAGTTGAAATTAACTGTCACATCCATCAAATCTTGGATTGAAGCCTGGCACTTTACACCAAGCAAGAATTGCTTCCAGATTTCCACCAGTCACGAATTGACAGTCTGGGCTAAACAGACCATAATGTGAGTGCTAAGAGAATTCTGATGAAATTGGACAAAGGGTGGAGAGAATTCTAGAAGCTCTACATCTGCTGGTCTAGAAAAAGAAAAATTTCAGCAGAGAGTAGCTTGATCCAGTCCTGGTATAAGTGGCCACATCTTTGGTCTCCTGTGGACGATGCAGTCACACAGTGAGAGGGACCAACAGCCCTGCAAAGGCACAGTGTGAACCTCTCTGGGATCTGCTCTGAGTTTTTAAAATCAGGGCAGAGACCCAATAAAAGAACATTTCTGCCCCTATTCTCCCTCTCCATCCAAGGCAGGTAGAAGAACTTTGCTACAGAGTCTGGAGCCCAAGGGTTTGGGCAAACATGAGCGACCATCACTGGATATGAATAGAGAAACAGACAATCAAGACATGGAGAGAATTCCTTGGGTTACTTCCACACCTTATTTTTGCAGCTTTTCAGAATAGCAGCAGAGTTTTGGCCACTTTTAACTACCATAAATAACCTTCTTCTTAACATGGTTCAGATCAAAAGCAAACTGGTTTTGTTTGGGTTTTTGTTTGGGTTTTTTGTTTAAGAAAAGGATTTCACATCTGAATTTTAGAGATACTGATCTAAAATCTCAAGCTGAAGTCACTCTCCATGAGATTTGCTTCCAGACTTGAGGCATTATTGATTGTGTCGCAAGGTTTAAAATCAAATTAAATGCAGTAATTTGCCCCCAGGCAAATTGTGTACCAAAGATGTTTCTCCAAGCAAATATCATAAAGTAAAAAAAAAAAACAACCCAAACCAAAATAAATCCCCATTGCTTAACTAAATCTCTTTCTATGTGACAACATCTTTTTCTCTTTAGAGAGAATTATTTTTAACTTTGATTGTGAAGAACACTGGTGGAACAGCTCTCGTGTGAGCCACAGCAAGCAGCAGCAGTGCCAAAAGCAGAGCTAGGATTTTGCTGTGTTGCTGGGACAGTGTAGTGAAACTACTGTTGTGTCACCTAGGAAGTTAAAAATGATGCACTTTTTACAAATTCAGACAAAAATGTTATTGCAGTCAGATTTTGAGAAGGAACATTTCCACCCATTCTATCAGAGTGAAGCTCATTTTCTACCCTGGTGCACTCTGATGTATTTTGGGATATATTCTAACATATCCTTTTTTCTCATCTCCCAGGATTGCATCAAACCAGTCAGCTTACAGCATTATGCATCAACAGCCAAGGAGAGGAGAGGGAATAAGACATTTCTACCAGCTCCATTTGCAAAGCTCACATGAATCAAAATCAAACTCTGTGGTACTTCTGAGCAGCCCTGACTGCTGAACCCTGGAGCTTTAACTTGTCATTTAAACACTGGGGTTACTGCTTTTGTAAGCAATCATGTCTGAGCTCTCTGGAATTTGAGGGGGGGAAAAAAGTGAAGTCAAACTCCCCTTTTTCTGTCTCAATTAAAAATGCTGTGATTCCCAGGGTGAGAGCCTGTTGGGCAATAAATACCTTCATGGCATTTGCTTTTCATTCAGCACAATTAATAGGTGATTTGCAGCAATCCATGCTGATGAGGGCAAGTTCCTCCCTGCTCACTGCCCCAAATCTTACTCCAGGCACCAACCCTGTCTCTTGGATCTTGCATCTAGGGCATGGATCATGGATCTTGGATCTAGAGCATGGATCTTGGATCTAGGACGTGCTGTTGTTTGGGTATTAGCCATCCCTTTCCAGGGGTTTGGGAACCTCTGCCCCAGCTGCCAGAAAACCCTTTCAGGAAGGAGCTCTGGTGGGAAAGGAATCAGCTGGAGAGGGTTCCCACTGAGGACAAGGCAGAGAATCCTGTTTGAGGGAGGACTTGGTAGGAGAGTTTGCATTTGGGAGCTGCTGGATGAGGAGAGGGGAACACACGTGGGGCAGCTGCAGAATCACAGAGTGAGTTGGGTTGGGTTGGAAAGGACCTTTAAAGGTCAACCAGAACCCCCAGGAGGGAGGTTCAGAGAGGACACAGAGGAATGGGTGGGTGATGTGGGATGAGATTGCACATTAAAATGTGGTATATTAAAGAGGATGAGGACATGCACTTGGCTTGTGCATTTATCCCTGTTCTGTCCCAGCTCCCCTGAGCTGTACCCTCAGCAGGGACAATGCAGCACACCCAAGCAGAAGGCAATTAAACTTCCTTCTGTACAGCAGCAGGGACTCTGTTTTTAGCTTTTGAAAGCTGCTCTCCAGGGCCTAAATTGAACTTCAGTCTACAATCGAGCAGCACCATGGGGGCTCTGTTCTCAACTGGAGTACCTGGGAATTACTGCAATGCAAATAATAATTTCATAATATTCATGTAAGCCTGTTGTTGGACTGCAGAGTCACACTTCAGAGTTTAACATGCCTGGCATAAGGTTGCTCATGCTTACTCTTGCAGAGGGTTTAATTGGGAGGGCTAAATAGCTATGAAGGGGTTACTCTGACATTTCTTCTGAGGGTAATATGGGTTTCACTGCCTACAACCCTGTAGATCCATATGGAGGATTTTGCTTTAAAACTGGCTTTTATTCAAGGCTCTTCAGAGAATTTCCCTGCTTTGCTTTTCACATGCAGTCACAAGAGGAAAGGAAAAACGTATCTGAAAAATTTCACTGTCGTGGGATTTTTTTTCTTTCGTTTTGCTATAGCTGCATATTATTTCCCTCCTTTGCAAAGCAGCTTTGAAATACACAGGCTAAAAAGGGCAGAGAACATTTATTTTTATTTAGTATTACTATTTACTGCAGAGAGCTTATGATTTAGATAAATTTTCCAGGTACAACCATAGTCTTACAGAAGTCAATAATATCTCTCCACTGCCTTTGTGGGGCTGAGTGAAAGGAAGGCAATCCAGTGGTGGGATATTGTTGGTGTCTCCTCTTTGCCAGAGATACTACTCAACCCAAATCTAAACAAACCTTGGCTCACCTTTTGGTTTTATGCCTGAAGGTCACAAGTCTCAGTTTTGTTTAGGCTGCACATGGACCTGCTTCTAAAAACAGTGGGCTCTTCCCACGAGTAAAATCTGGTGTCTTATCTCTGATGTCCAGGAAATGAGCCTCCCCCCTACCATCACACTGCCACGTTGAGAAGGAGGTTTTGTAATATATTGAGAGTAAAAGCCATGCAGGACTTTGTTAATTCAAAAAGAAGATCTTGCACTGGGACTATAAATAAAACACCTCAACAGGGTATAGCTCATCCTCGTGCCAAGAGATACTGAAGGACTGTTGAAATCAGAGGACTCCAGAGGGCACCAAAGTTATCAAACTGCAAAATTGATAGGTGTCAGGATGATATAAGTTGCTCTTTTGCTTACCTGTGATGACTTTCTGGTGGCAGATGTTCCCAAATTTGAGTAACAAACTAGAAAACCATGCTGAATTGCAAGGACTGCAGCAGTAATTGGTGAGGTTATATTTCTACACTTTGCCTGTTTTGCATCGAGATAATTTTGCATTCAAGTAATTTCTCTGACTGGTTGACTGCTTTTTTTCTTATTCTAATGAGTTAGTTCACCTATTTTGGCAAAATACATGTGCACATTCCAAGTTCTGCTTCTTTACAGCACTGATCACATAACTCCATAAATGTCCAGCTTAATTTTCTGGTGAGTTATGTGTGGTGGAGGCCACCACAAGAATTTCATTAGCCTCAACTCTAAAGCAGTGACAGTAATTGCTGTAAGGCTATAAAGATTGAGCAGAATATCATAAAAACACAACAGTGGCAATAAGAAATGTAAATATTTTTGATACCTGGAGACCAATTAATCTGTGTAGACAAGGTATCATGTTTATACATTTGTTATATTTCTCTCTGTGCATCCTGTTGGCTGTAAGAAACTTAAGTCTGCACAAAACTCGACTCTTAACTCTCAGCAGGCCACTCAAAACTGCAGCATTAATTTGTACTGCTAATAGTGAATAAATAACTCATTGAAGAAAACAACTGCCAACAGTGGAAATGTGTGAGGGGAGGCTGGGTAACAACCCACAGTGACACTCACAATCTTTGCAAAAATGTCCACAACCTCTCTGGGCAACCTGTGCCAGGGCCTCACCAGCCTCACAGCAAAGAGTTTCTTCCTAATGCCTGACCTAAACTTGCCTCTTTCAGCTGAAGGTCATTCCCACTTGTCCTATCACTCCATGCCCTTGTGAAAAATCCCCCTCCAGCTTTCTTGTATGACCCTTAGAAGGCTGCTCTAGGGCTGCTCTCCTTAATATAATTTGTGCTCTTCAACAGCTGCCAGAACCTCATCACTCTTTCCTTCAGTGTGTCAGTGGTAGTTCTACACCCACTCCTGTCCTGCACAGGCCCTGACAACTCAATCTCTTTTTTCCTAATGTAGCAAAGTGTCCTAAGAAAGATGAAAATGCAGGAACAGGTTTCTAGCTCCAAGCCTGCCATCCTCCTGCAAGCAAGACAAGCCCTCCCCTGCAAGGGCCAGAATGGTGCCTCCACACATGTAGACAAACCTTGGCAATGCAGAGACCAAACACCTCCATTTTACTGTGCCTGAGTCATCATCCCTGATGAGGCACAGGCTGTGTGGCTGCAGTTCCCTGAGCTGACATTAAGGAGAATAAACACTGCTCTGAGAGAAGCAGAGCTGAGGAAGCTCAGTTTTCTATGGTCTTGCATCCTACATCTCTCTGCTCTTCAGGCAATATCCCCTTCTACCTTCTTCTGTCTCCTGCAATTCACCATTTTTCTCTAATTTCCCCAGGATCCCTCATATCTCCTCACTGTTGCAACTCATGGACGTGCACATCCCACCTCCAGCCTCTTCCCATGCACTAAACCAGGGGCAGTTTCTGTTGTGGCCAGTCCCAAACCAGGGATGTGCTGGTTGTTTGGACATCTGACCACAGACTGACCCTCCCACAGGTCAGACAGACCCAGTGACTGCCAGCACAGTCTTTCCCAGAGGAGGAGACACACAGGAGCCTCACTGTGCCTTCAACTCACCTCTCAAATTTGGGTGAAACTGGCTGGTTTTGAGGGGGAATTGGCAGACAAGTGTGATCTCATGGTGTCTGTGGAGAAAGCAGTAGGGATTTTGGAATTGTGGTGGTACAACTGGGCAAGAGCAAGGGCCAAGGCTGTGGGACATTGTGTAGCCAATCCCTCTGGCTTTCTTTTGCCTCTCTTGCTCTCAAGCTCCAGTGTCAATACCAAAACTGCCAGGGTTGCACAAGCTGCCCTTGATGTGATGTCTGTCCTTTTGTAACAGCCCCTCAGGCAGAGCTAACTCAAGTGTCCTCACAGCCTCCTGAGAGACAGAAACTGGAAGCTGATCTGACTGCAGGGAAAAACAAAAGAAGGAAAAAAAAAAGGCAAAATGGGGGTAGGCATGGGAGCATTAGAGTTCATGGCAATAATGCTTAAACCAGCACCAGTGCAGTCATTTGTCTGATATATCCTGAATTTAGGGTAGGGGCCACTGCAATCACTGCTTGAAACTGAGGTGATTACCCTTGACCAGGGGGAAAAAAAATCAACCAATGAACCAAAACCACAAACAAACACCCACACAAAATACAAGAAGCTTAGGGATTTAGAACATCTGCTGGGAAGTGGTAGGGAAACCAAATGTACACAGCAGGTCTGCCACCAAGGAGAAGTTATTCCTACATGGAGATTTGCAACAGAAATAAGTCTGGTTGGAACAAAACATGAATGGAAATGTGGTTTTGAAATTACCAGAAAAAAGAACAGCAAAACAAGGGTTAAAAGAGCAGCTTCTGCCAGCATCCAAGGTCAAACAGACAGCTATGATACACTAATGAAGGTGGTTTTGCCAGGACCAGAAGGTCTATGCTTGGATAAAAGCACAGCTGAGATGGTTCCTCAACAGCAGATCCCACAGGAGGAGGGCAACAAGATCACAGATACCTCTAAGAAACCCCAAATGTGGAACCACAAAGCACAGCAGGTTTTGCTGACAGTCATGAAGGATGAAATGAGCAAAATTCTGAGGCAAATGGGTCATACCATAATTGCTGGCTTCTAAAAGGCATTAAAGGCCATCCAAACCCAACTGGCCATCACCAATGAAGAGGAGCTGCCCGTGTTTCTTCATGTTACACACCAGTGGTCCCTGGCCAAACTGCCTGAACTCACACCTCTGCCTCCCTGTAACAGGCTGTGAGTGTAGAGGGTGAAATCTGCAGTGCCAAAGCCCCTTACATCTCCCTGAGACATCACTTTGAGCTCTGCTTGCCTGCACCTGGAAGCACAGACACAAACAAATAAAATGGTTCATAGCTCTGGGACACGATCTGTTCACAGCTCAGCCCCCTCACTCAGAGTTTTATGTGCTCCTGAAAGGAGGGCACTTACCAGCTGATTCTTTTTATTAGCACTTATCTTTAGCTGAAGTAGCTGAACAGGTGGAAAGGGTTTAACAATTGGCAGCTTTCCAAATCCATCTCTCTCATCTTCCAGGTCTTCTCTTCCTCCTCCTGCTGCTGCTTCACTGGAATGGGTGAGCTGTGTCCCATGTTCCTGCTTTCCCTCCCTGATCCTGGCTACAGACCACCATGTTTGGGAAGTGTCACAGGATTGGAGTAAGGATCCTTTTCTCCTATGTGCTTCCCATTCCTGCCTTCACCTGGTGACAGCAGCAAAAAACAGAGCAGCAGGAAGCCAGGAGTCCATCAAGATGACTGAAACATCAGGCTGTGCCCTGTCTGCAACCTTCTGTTATTGTCTTCAGGACAACCACCTCTGCAGAGTCCCTTCTTATGCTCAGTGCCTTCTCTGTTTTGACCTGATTCTTTAATGCTTGATGTCATTTCTGATATCCCACTCATAAAAGATATGAACCACATTTATTTGGTTATCAGTCATTTCTCTCCACTTAATGGGCACAGAGCAATCATAGATTCCATGGCTCTTCTCTGTTCTTCAGGAAGTTGGAATTCAGAGCCATTAGAGACACAACTACCACCTTGCTGGGCATCTTTCCATATTTTAATGCAAGGCATGGAAGGGCTTTTACTGTGAAGGAGTTAAAGCAGAGCCATGGCATACCTGGAGCAGGGAAAAGGTATTTAGCAGAGCTCAGAGCCATCAAAATCCATTGTTCTGTGCCCAGAGTGACCCACAGCTCCCTGGGGTCTTCACGGCTCTTCCCCTCTTCCCTCCTGCCTTTGGATGATCCAGAATTAACCATTTTTCTCCTCTTTTTGCTGGAGCTGTGCCATTTCCCCATCCCTCCCTGTCCTCTTGAAGGCTTCCATGATTAGTTTTGGACCTTGCAGTTTCCTGCCCTACCTGGAAACCTCAGCTGAGGGCTCCTCTTGCTGCCCGGTGGAGTACAACAGAGAGGAGCTGAGCCAAAGTCCAGGCAGAAAATCACCTGTGCAAATCCTTATTTGTGTGCCTGTTAAGCTTTCTATCTGTGCTGCAGCTTCATTAAAATAAAAATACTGAGGCCAGGGGAGAAGCCTCCTGATTTGGTCCCACCTTTTCCCAGATTTGCTGTGTGATTGTGTAGAATCACACCCATCTGCCACCCCTTTGGTAAGAGGAGACAAATTATTCAGCTGCTATTTGGTCTGCAACCAGCATGAGCTTGCAGAAATGTGAGCAGCCTAGTTAAGGGAAGGATTGTGTAAGTTCAAGCTTATGGTTCACAGCAGTCAGCAAGAAATGGTTTATGGCTTTACTTGCCAGGGGCTCTGTAGAAACAAGTTCTGGCCTTGGAAATTCCTGTCTCTGCTCAGAAGAAGAGGAGTATTTCTATCACAACTGTGACAGGCCTTCCTGAAAAAATGGCAACTTTCATGTTTCATCTCAAATATTTGTATGTATGTGTGATAATACATCACTTCAGAAGAAAAGGTTGATAAATATTGTAAAAAACAGGGTACAGCCAGGGCTCAACTTGGTCAATAATGCCTCTGCAAAGTGAAGGCACTTCTACCTCCTTTTGTGTGAGCCTGTGTAAATTATGGAATAGTTCAGCTACACAATGAAGTTACTGAGTCCTCATAATCCAGATTATCACTCTGGACCAGGCAGTCATCTGTGGTAGCTCTTATGCTTCTGCCTAAACTGAGATCTTTTCCCCTCACATATTATTCATGTTGTATGGAAGGAAAAAAAAATCTTTGTGCTTCTCCAATAATTTTTAGAAGGTGAGATCTCCTCTGAGCCACAAAAGAGAGAATCATGCTTTCAGCACTCACATTTCTGGAATAATAGCACAGATATATTATTTCTTGCAAGTGTTTTACACCATGTGGTGGCAAACCCACACAAGAG
Organism: Notiomystis cincta; assembly: GCA_013398075.1. NCBI lineage: Eukaryota > Metazoa > Chordata > Aves > Passeriformes > Notiomystidae > Notiomystis > Notiomystis cincta. Next base: position 83,267 of record VZRX01013137.1, on the reverse strand, counting down.
GAAGTTGCTTGTTCAGAATATCAGAGACATGATGTGGGCTTGCTGATACAATGAGAGACATCTTCTGTGTCTGAAGGGTTGCTTTTTGGGTTGGTTTTTTTTTTTTTTTTTTTTGTTGGTTTGGTTTGGGTTTTTGTTGGGTTTTTTTGTTTGTTTGTTTTGTTTGGGTTTGGTTTGGTTTGGTTTTGGGGATTTTTTTTGTTGTGTATTTTTTTTAAACTGCCAAGCAGTATTTGGATGCTAAATGGGAGAAGTCTGGACAGAATGTTTTCTGCTTTGCATGTTGTAGAAATCTGCTTTGCTATTGTAGAAATCACAGTTGATCTGCAGGAAAATCTGTATGGCATGACATTAAAGATCCAGAACATAAACATGCTCTGCCTCCCTCCTCTGCACGTGCTACACAGAGTTAATTTGCAACCCAAAGCAGTTTTCTCTCACTGGAGACTCACATGGGCATTGCTCAATATTTTTTAATTAAAAGGCTTCTTCAATGTCTGGGAGGAAAAAAACCCAACCAAACAACAAAAAAAAACCAAACAAGCACCTGGGCAGGATCTTTCATTTCCAGCAAAACTAAAATGCACCTATTTCCCTTTTCCCCATTGATTTTTTTCCATTTACTAAAAGACATTGGTGTGTACATGTTTTATTTTACTTTAAATAAACCAAACCCTTTCAATCTCAACACCTTTTAACACCCACCAGTGACCTGGTCTGAAACCACTGATTTATAGAATCTGCCATTTCACAGTTTGAACATTAAGACTATCAGAATATTGCTCAGAAAGAATCTGTGCAAGCCACACAGTTCTCTGAAGAAAATGAGTACTTGACTGCTCCAGCTCTCATCACCATCACAGAAAATTCCCCTTGTACCAGCTGGGTTTCATCTGTGATCAGTCAAACTGGCACATCAGAAAAGTCACTGTTTGTAAAATTATATTCTCTGTAGAGAAGAAAAGGGTGTTTTTTCAGGTAAAGGAAAATTTAAGAGAGACTTGTTACATTAATTCATAGTGTTTTCTTAATTACAGATAATTTTGTCTTCTTAAAAATGCATCAGGAATTAATTAAAGCCTAGAAAATTAACATCTTTGGCTTGGGACAGGAGGAATAGCCTTATCATTTAGATTTAAATAAAGCCCCAAACAACAGAGCAGAGGCAAATCACACGTGGTGTTGCTGCATGTTATGCAAAAGCAGAACCATTTCAAGATCCTGCTGAGCTGGGTAACTCCCAGTGACAGAGACACCAGGCAGGGACCTGGAGACCCAGCAGGATCAGCCTGATACAGCCAGGAAAGTAAACACTGGGACAGCTTTCCTCCCTCCTGGAAAAGGAAAAGCTGTGTTAGCACATTTCCCCTGAAATCCCCCCAAAACGAAAGCCAACATGGGAATGCAAACCATAAAACCTCATGCTGTAAATGCAATCAGGGATTGTGCTGACAGCTGTTTGTTCTCCAGAGCTGTCTCAGACTGGTGGAAAAAAAAGCCAAATGTGAGGCAATAGTAAAACATTTCTGCAGAGTTTTTCGCCTCTTGCACAGAGGATTCCTGAAGCACTCTGCTCTCAAAACCTAAGGTTCTTGGAAGAAATTCTTCCAGCCTGTAAAATTACTTCTAAAAGCATCCCAGCTCCCCCTTCAAGCCAGCCCATTGCTGGGTTCAACCACCTGAAGTCCTGTGCACTGTACTGTCAGATAATTTCTTTTTGCTTTGCCTTGAGGTGAGATGTTCAGAGTTTGTGTGTAATTTCTTCACCTTGGACACCACTGGTCCCAACATTTCCTGGAAATAAGCAAAATGAGCAACTTCTAATTGGTTTTCATCAGAGAAATGTCAGTCAGCTCCCATTCCCACTAGCCACCCTGCTTCATTCTTCTCCTTGTACCTCACTGGTTCTTCTGAGAACAAAAGCAAAATATTTGTATTATTTTGCTGACAAGGTGGCTGTATTTATTTCCATCCTGCCCTCACCATGTGACAGACCCACCTCTTCACTTTCCTGATGACAAAAGTATTTAATACCTGTTTTTTTCTGGGTTTTGTTTGGGTAGTTTGTTGTTTGTTGGGTTTTTTTACTATTTCTATTAATATGCTTTGCAACACCTATCTCAGGTTGATTCTTGGCCATTTGGCTGTTATTCTCTCCTGCTGACCTTAGCCTTTCCCTCAACACCCTTCCCCATTTCCTTGGTCCAAACTCCCTCTTGTCATGAAATAAAAGATGCAAAAACTTTCAAAGCCCATTCTCCAATTAAGCTTTTAAGCACACCACATTGTGACAGCCAATGTCACAAAGATTTGCCCTTTAAAACCAAAAGCATTGTTGATAACCCTGTAATTCCTTTCATTTAGTTTGAAGAAATCACTTGATCCAAAGTTAATTTCTAAAACTAGTGTACTGTAATACTCTTATTTTTTCCCAAATCAAAATTTCAGTGTGTCCACACAATTTGTTCAGGAGCTGTGTGGGAAATAATAGATTGATTTTCACTTCCCAGAATATCTGGATCCTACTGCAATTACCACCATGTGCCCTAATCTGTCAGGTTAGCAACACTTCTCAGTGGTATTTAATCCATACAATCCTAGAGAGACAATTAGCTTCATCCAGCTCTAAACCTGGGATATTTATTCCTTGGAACCTCTCTAGCAAAGCCCCAGAAGTTATTCTAACACTTCCCTGCATCCCTAGGGTGATTTGGCTTCATCCATAGCATCATTTCTCGCTGCTGCCCATTCTGCCCTGTTGCAGGGGAGCTCTTTTCTTCCTGTGCTGGCTTTACAAGTCAATACATGGCACTACAGCACTATCCTAGTTGTTATTGGGTTATTTTTTTTCCAAGCAACCCTAATTTTTGCCTCACATACGGAGATTTTTTCTTCAGGTCAGGTCAGACCCTTGGAGTGCATCTGCTGAGGGTCACTGAGGCTGGAAACAGCTCCCTCAAGATTAATTTTCATGGTCAGCATCTGAATGTGGAACAGAAGGACAGAAAGATTACTTTGGGATGGTAGGAGCAAAACCCATTCCATCTTTGGTCTGTGGTTCCTTCTAATGAACTGTAGTGAAAACCAGGGGTTTATTGTGTGTGAGGTTTGCAAAGCTGGAAAGATTCTCCTTGTCAATGGGCATCCTAAAGAGATTTTTCTGTACTTCTATAACTGTGCTGGTATTTGCTCTGAAGGAAAAAAGTCTGGACTACATAAAGCTCTGAATAATAACTCTAAACCTCATTTGAAATTGAGTTGTTTCCCCCTTCTCTTTACAACTACTTTCTTTTTTTTGGAAAGTTCTCTATGATCTTGCATATTAGATTTAAGGTCTTCTATTTCTCATCATATTAACACATTAGATCCATAACTCCTCTGGGAGGAAATCATACAAACAACAAAAATCAGTGTGGTTACCAACACTCACAGAATTATTGGAAGTAAATCTCTTTGTCAGACTTATTTTTGATTCTGGGCATCCCACAGTTTTTACCCTGGATACATCTAAGGTCACAGAGCTCTTAAGAGGCAGCACTGAAATTTGAGAATTCAAACCAAACTTGGTTAAAACAATAACCTGCAGTGTATCTTGGGAACCCATCTGTTTCTGACTGCTCTTTACTCCTCTCATCATGCACACAGCACTCTCTGTGCCCAAGATTGGCCTCAATCAGAAAACTTGAGCATCACTCAGTGCCTGAAAATCTCTGTTTGGACCTGGACATGGCTTGGAAGTGCTTGCAGCACAGAATGGCACAAATCTGCCTTTCTTTGAGCTGATCAGAGTCTCAACCCCCACAGAGTTATGCTGATCTGAACCCTGAATGAGTAAGGCACTTTCAGAGTAAAGAGAGAAAAGGACACAGAGGGGATGATTCAGGTTGGAAGGGACCTTAAAAATCATCCTGTTCCAACCCCCCTGCCATGGGCAGGGACACCTTCCACGAGACCAGGCTGCTCAAACCTCTGTTTTGTTCACACAACAATGCTTCATCCCTTCCAGCTATGGAAATCTTCATCTGGTTTCAGGAGACCGCAGCAGCACAAAGAAAATGTTACTGAATGGGAAAAAAACTGCAGCGTGAAAAATCCCCCTGCAACTGTCAAGAAAGAAACATTGATTTCAGGACTACACAAGATAGCATCTAATGACCACAAATGCCACCAGACACCCTGCTTAAACAGGATTTCAGATTACTGTTCATGCTTAATAAGAGTCATAAACCACTGAACCTTAACAGAACAAACAAAAAGGTCTCCTATTCTGGGGACGATCTCCAGCAAATATTGTAATGGAAATACTTGGAGCAGTTGAAATCTTTTCCTTAGAAAATGTGTTCTCTCCTTCACTGGGCAGAAATCACACTGAGAATATGCAGGAAAATCAGTGGTGACCCTGTGAACCACGACTCTGTGGTGGTCACAGTGCTCTTCACAACTCAACAGCCCCACTGAATTGCAAGAAGAGGGGAAAAAAAGAAGAGAAAAAAAAATGACCTTTGCAGTCCTGCTGGGAATGAGGGTGTAAATGTGTCTGGGTGGGATGCTCTGAGTGCATGGACAGGAGTGGCTGCTGCCCCTTGGTCAGGGCAAAGGGCTGACAAACTCAGCCGTGCCTCTGTGAAGGGGCAGCAGCTCTGAAGGATTCAGCAGGCAGAGCTGCAATCTCTCTTCAGCACTACCTCCGTGGTGTGTTTGCTTTCATGTGCCCTGTCACACCTTCTCTCTCCAGCTGTCTCTATCAGACTGAACCCTCCCTGTCCTTTTCATTTCTACTCATACAGAAATTGCTTCAAAGCTCTCACCAGCTTTGCCCTTTGTTCTCTGATTTTTCTGGTTCTCCTGTAGTGCCCTGAGCAGCCCAACGTGAACCTTTCAAAATGATAGCACATTGTGGGTCTACAGAATGGCAAAACATCCCACTTTATTCCCTCATTTCTTTCCTGCTGGTTTTTAATTATCCATTTACCTTTTTGACAGCTGCTCTGTGGATTTAGCTGAAACTTTCTTGAACACCAAGATAGTTTCCTTCAGTGGCAATTCTTCAGGGCCCACCACTGTGCACGTAGAGTTATGTGCACTAAAATTAAGTGTACTCCTCTGCACTTGATAACACTGACATCCATTATTTTATTCTCAATCTATTCAGCACCATGAGATCTTTCTGTAACTCTTCACAATTAGTTCTCATTTTGATTACTCCAAGTCACTGAAAGTTTTTGGGCAAGTTTTGTCATCTCCAGTAATTTTTCAGGTCACTTTTGAGTACGTGGAGCTGCCATGTGGCCACTGAGTGAGCCTGGGTGGTGACCTTGTCCTGTTGTGCAGATAGAGAGACCTTCCTGCCCTTTGATTCTCTTCTTTGGTTGCTAGTCCACAACCTTCAGCCCTATGAAAACTTAGTTTATTTCAGGAAGAGACTTCACCAGAAGCTTTGAGGAATCCAAGTACATGGGGTTTACTGGATCAACTTGATGTACATGCATGCTGATTCTCAAAAAAACCCCTTAACAGCAGATTTATGAGCCGTGGTTTCCAAGCTGTGCTGACTCTTCCCCATTATTTTGTATTTCTCCATATGCCCACTATTTTCATTTCCATAAAGCTTCTCACAAATCCCCCTAAAATGAAAACGAAGGTTATGTGTCAGAAGTTCTTTGGGTTCTTCTAGAGATCTTTTCAGGAGTGGGCATCACGTGTCCCACTTCCTCTGACCTTGAGGCTAATTTGAGCAAAGCCAATTTCAGCAGTAGGTTATTCACCACAGTTAATAGTTTGGCAATTTCATATCAGAGCTGCTCTGAAGCTCCTGTGTGAGTGCCATCTGGTCCTGTTGATCTGTTGTTATCTGTTTTAGTGGCTTGTTTTAAAAAGGCTTTTAATGTCACTTCAGTTGAGACCTTTCATCAGACTTGCCCAATTAAAGTTTTCAGTATGGCAACTGCACTGACCTCCCAAATGGGAACAAACACCAGGACAAAAATCCATTTGGCATTCCTGCTATTGCTTTGCCTTTCTTTTACACTTTGATCATTTATCAGCTATACTGAGTTTCTGACCATGACCTTCTGTTTCTGACATGTTTGAAAATTTTCTTATTATTACTTTTATGCATTTAGTGTGCTGCTAGCAAGAACCTTTTCATTTCTCTTTTTTTTTTTTTTTTATGGTTTTACATTTCCTTTCCCAGAACGTGTACTCTCTTCTATTTTTGTTGTTTGCACCTTCCCCTCTATTTTGTAAAACAACTCTTTTTCTTTGTGGTTTCTTTTACTTTGCTTTGTACCTGTTCTGACTTTGAAAGTATTTTTTGAACACAAAATACATCCCTACTCTGAATTTCCAATGTCAGTAAGTGTGTCTATGACACCTGCATGCATTTTAACTTTTTTGACTGTGCTGTTGATCTCTAAAATATTTTGTCATTTGCACATTGTTGTCATTTCTGAAGCTCTGCACTGGGGTCTTTCTGGGTTTTTTAGTTTCCTGTGGACATGCTGCATTTGAGTGTGCTGTGGTCACCCTGCTAAGATGTTTGGGTGACCCTTGTTCACAGCAATTCTCTGCTCATGGCTCAGTCAGAGCCAGGCACTGGTTTTTGTCAGCTGTGTTCCCTGCTCAGGTGCTGCAAAAAGCACTTTTTTATGGCATCTGCAAATAAAATCTCTTTCTCATCCTTTCTCATAAACTTCACCCATGCTGCAGGAGATCCCTGAGACCTCCAATCTCCTGTGTTTTCTGCCATTTCCCACTTTCTCATTGCCCTTGCCATTTCTCAGTCAAGGTCACCAGCCTGGTCAGGTGGCTGAGAGCATCCCTCTGTCCTCCCTCTTAGGCACAGTGTTTCAGACCACAGGGATTCTTCATTACCTGTGTGTCACAGATGACTTATTTACCTGGTTTGATGCCAAGCTGTTTTTAAACACAGAGTAGCACAACGTAATCTACAATTTCTTTATCAGTTGCAGCCCACGTGCTATCCCATGGCTCAGCTTGTTTTCTAAGTTTCTGGTATGTCCATTGCATCAATACCTTAATTTAAAAGCCCACCCACTTTAATTTTGAGCCTCTAGCCATTTAAATTTTGTACTTCCAGCTTTACAGAAAAGCCAGCACTTATCTGTTCTTGGCTTTGATAATCAACATTTGGGGTTTTTTTATTCATGACTGCTCCTTGCTGTGGCCCTCATTAAATTAATCAGCTTCAGCCCCATCTTTTTTAGTTGCTGCTGTTTTTTGTTTTTTATTCAGATAGAGATGTTATTGAGCACTGTATATGGTCAGGAAAGATGTTCAAGTAAATCAAGAGAGTTACAGGATGTTTGCTCACTGGTATCTAAAAAAAGCTGGGGAGCATCCTGCCAGTGCCTGGCTCCTGCAGCAGAAGCTGTTACAGTTTTGTGCTGTTACTTATTAATTAGTAGCACAGATCTGGGCAAAATCAGTGACATCCAGAAGCAAACCAAGCACAGGAAGGACACAGCTTAGAATGGGCTGCTAATGAAAACGAGCTCACGAAGTAAAGCTGTACCCCTGAGGTCTGTGCTCCCAGCAACAGAGCCTTGGAAAGCTGGCAGCTGCATGACAGGGACATGAGCAGAGCTGGAGGGCTGATAGTTTGACAGGTCATCATCCTAAACAGGAGTCAGAGTGCTTGCTCAGTCAGAAAATCTCCCTGGAGTTGGGTCACTGGAAAATAAAAAAGGATTAAACGTCCAAGGAACCCCACTCAACACCAGAGACGTGATCACACAGCACTTGCTATCCTGCCAGATCTCATTGCCCCAAGGTAAACACATATTATTTACCCTTACACCACAAACCCTACAGATTTTAGCAGGTTACTCTCTCTCCAGCAGCAGGAACTTCTTTTGTGCACCATCTGTCGCCTCTCGCCTGTGTCAGCCTGCACGAGCACGTTACCATTATTCACCTTCCTTGTCACCACCACAGCAGTGACCCTCCCACTGACCCAAAGCCCACCACAATGGGGGCTGAATAAACACAAAATTATAATGTCAGCCTCCCCCTTCTCCTCTCCTAGCCAGGTTTGCAAACTGTGAAGAATTCAGGCTTTTTTACAGGTCAGCCTACTGCAGCACATACACCCTTTAAATTAGGCAGCTTCTTAGCTGGCCTGGACCAAACTCAGCTTGGGATGCAGAAGGTCCTGAGAAACTCAGCAAGAGCTCAGGGTGGTTGGGCCACATGAGTGATGTGGTTGCTGTGCTCAGGAGGAGCAGCACCAGCAGCTCAGAGCTGTGGTCACATCACAGCCAGCTGAGAGCAAAAGGTGGTGCTCCATGGTCACACACAGGATGAGAGAAGCTCACCAAATACATCTGACAGGCTTCCCTGAAGGCCAGTTATCTGCTTGTTGTCCAGTTCATTTTTGGCTAAGGAGACTTTGCAGAACACAGAATGCATTTTTGTGTTTTTCCTGGGAATGGTGAGGAGAGATATGGGGAAAAAAACACATGAAGGGTGTGTGTTCATAAACTACTGAGATTAGGTAATGTCTACCAGCAAGTATCATGACTCATAAAATTTCATTTAAAATCTCCAAAGTTGGCAATAAGACAGTTTTCTATGGAGACAGAGGAGCTGAACCTGCACCATAACACTTTTTTCACCCTCCAGTAGTGAAGCAATTCCTCGTTCAGGTCCAGACGTTGTGTGACCTCCACAGCTTGTGAAATTACTGACTTTTATAGAGTCAAAAAAGGCAGGGAAGAAAGAAGAGAGAAGGGAGAGAAATAAAGGAGTTGAGCTGACCTTTTCTCATCCCACCCATCCTATAACAGAAATACCTCCCTGAAGAAAAACCTCACCCTGGGAGGATCCCAGCTCAGAGCTCGCATGGACTCGTGTTACCCGGAGCCCTGCCATGGCTTTGGGTGTGGAGGAACAGGCTGAACTTTCTGTCAGCACAGAAGGAATCTGCTAAAGGACCTCCTGGAGACCACAACAAGCAGGATTTGCTCCAGGCTTTTGAGCTGCCCTCTCTCCTGTGGTGAAATTTCAACCCCAGAGAGGGGCCTGTCCCAGCTCTGGTGCTCAGGGGGTTGTTTAATTGTAGGAAAATGTTTAACCTCCCTCCCCGAGCCATCATCCTCCTGAGTTCCTTGTAAAGAGACTTTTTCACATCTTCATCTTTATGGCCAGATGTAAGTACAGATAATTTAGAGTCTTCCAGTTATTATTTCTCATTAGTGTTTAATTCAGGAGAAGAAGCTTATACAGTCTGTTAAATGCTTTACTCACTGCCTTGCTGAGACTCTCTTCTGATTTACTGATGGGTTGTGAAGACCTTCTTATTGATTTTCCTTTGCCCTTTCATTGTATTACTCTAATACAGGAGTAAAAAGATTAAGTGGGATTGGTGGGAAGCAGAATGAATGTGCTGGCAGAGGAAAGAGAAGCCAGGCTAGAAGAAGAAAAAGCAGTTCTGGGGCCACCAAGGGAGTTGTTTGAGGCACCTCATGGTTCTTAGCATGTACATTTGAGAGTCCATCAATGAGAGGTGGGAGGCACCATGAACACAAAAAGAAGGAAAGAGAGAAGCCAGGGACTGGCCAGACCTTTACTGAAATAACAGGTGAAAGCCTGGAAAAAATGTTACAACCTTTTGAGGAAATCAAAATCAGGAGGCTGATTAAGTAAAAATATCCCCCCACACCCCAAAATGTAGATATATTTTAAGTCTCACAGCTTTGCCTCATAGCTGTGGTTGTGAGGGGAACATAAACCATTAAAATCACCCCAAGTGACACAGAGTCAGAGCATCAACAAAGAAAGAGGCAAAGGAAGGACCCACTTGGGGCGTAGGAGACAAACATGGAGCAGTTAAAATAGACACTTTCTCCACCTGGAATAGGTGGCTGATCCATACTAACAAATCAGGAAATCAGGGAAAAGGGAGAGAAAGAGGCTTTTAGATGGAGGTAAATAAAAGTAAGGCTGCAATTACTGAACTCTCTGACCAAATAATGTTGTTTTTCCAGACTAATTAGTATTCTATTCATCACAAGTAGCACTGAAAAAAACCCCAACTCTGACATGCCCTCCACTTCAAGCTCTGTTTGGCTATTTATAGCCTCTCCATTTTCTGGAGTGCACCAATTACAGCAGTTCTGCCACGGCCTCCGTGTTTCAGCGGAGCCGGGAGGGGCAGCTGGCCAAAACACAGCCCCACGAATCCTGCAGCCTTTGCTCTGCCTGGCCCCATTAGTGGGGGGCATATTTCATCCCAGCACTCCCTGAGATAAAGGATGCCTTGTCCAAACCCTGCAATTGAAAGGAGGAGACCTGTCCCCTTGGGTTTGGCTCAGACTCTGCTCTCCAGCCCTTGCTGTCCGTGGCTGAGCCCATCCGAAGGCTGCCAAGAGCAGCTGATGGGGAGCCACGCCAAGGCAGCTGCTCCAAAAATCTCCTTTTCCTCCCCATTTCCCTCTTCCCTTCCTTGCACAGCCCTAGAGATGGTGCATGGGGCCAGGGCAGCTGCTGTGGCAGTGCTTGAAGCTTCGTTGTTAAAATAAAACTCAAGAGGGCTTTGAGAAAGGCAGGAATTCTTTCTTATCCATATCCCTGGGCCAGAAGCTGGAAAGCTTCTTGAGACACAACTGAAAACAGTATGAAAAGAGCTTTATGAATAAAAGCCTGGTGGACAACCTCATCTTATTAGCATCTTGCTCCTCAGAGAAAAGCAGCAGATACTGATTAGGGCCAGTAACAGTTCCCAAGAAGAAACATAACTTACTTCTGACTTTGGCATCTCTAGAACTGACCTCTGATCTCAAAGGCAATGAGCTTTGCTGTAGACTCTGTGATTTAGGGTATATTCACTGTTTTTTTTGGCAATGTTAATCTTTTCTAGGGTGGGGAATGTGTACATGAACACCCCCAGTCTGCAGACCTGTGAAAACCAGTTGCTCAGCAGCACCGTGTCCAGCATGTCTTGGAGGATAAAATACAGCTGTATTTTGACTATGAGAGCAACTACTATTTTTGCCCTACTTTCAGAGCCCAGAGCACCCCAAAATCTGACTGTGAGCATTGGAATTAATCTTTTTATAGTCAGTTTTTGGGGCAGCATCCCAGTCTTCACACCAGGAGGCAGCTTGCCATGGAGCTTTAGTAAAGATCACCACAAAATATGCAGCAGCAGTTCTCCAGATGTAAAATTTGGCAACAGGCTTTTTTAGCATTCCAGCTCACTTCAGCCCAGAAAAATCTGACTCCTTTCACCAAATAATTGTTAATTTGAGAGAGCCTCTTATGCTCACTTCATTCAGCATTTTGTGCACTATTCACTTTAGAAAGATATTTTTCTTCTTTTTGCAGATGGAGAATCCTGTAGCCAAAGAGTTCTGGATGTTATCCCAGGCCTTTTCTTCTCCCTTCCTCATTCCTCTTCTTCCCTACATCTTCCCCAGATTAAAGCAGACTTTGCACAGGTTTGGAGGATTTTTAATTTCATAGTGTGTTTGAAAAATAGGAGTGACTTAAGGGATACAAAACATATGCAAAGATGTGATCATTTCAACTATAAAATTTTGAAATCCAATGCCTTCTTATTCCATGCCTGCATTAATTTTTACTGGTGTTATCTGTAATCCAGTTATTCCTACAGATGCCTTCCCATCTCAATTCCCAAGAAAGAGCCTAAGTAAGAACATGAATTTTCATTCATTATTGAATGTACCCGTGCCCATCTCAAATTTCCCAAGGTCGTTTCCTGAGACCTTCCTTCGGAACATTTGTATTCCAGGGGCATTTTAATATTTAAAAAGACCCAAAAAAAAAGTGAGAAACCATTTACCCATTACCTCCACATACCTAACACTGCCCTTCTCACTCAATTCTTTGAATATTGTATTCAACCTTTCTAAAGAGTAGGGGCAAACTTTTTTTGCCCATTTAACTGACTCTGAAACTAACAGCTTTTGCTTTTGACTTTTTTTTCTCTTTCTTTTTTTTCTTTTTACAGAAAATTGGCAAACCAGCCAATCTAGGAAAAAAAAATATGACAAAAGGATGGGGGAAGAATGTCCCAGAAGGACAAAGAGCCAAGAAAATACTTTTTACTAGAGCTCAAGTGATTTTTAGCAATATGTTACTGACATTCTCTAGCTGTGACTGGAGGGCTGTCACAGAGGGACTGACTGTGATCCTCCAAGGAATGCAAACAGACATGTCCAGCCTCTGCAGCAGGAATCTTTCTTGGTCAGTCCCTGACTGCCTGGCTTCCATGCCATGACCATAATGTTGTCCTTACCTGTTAAAAATCATACAGTGCAGACATTGAAAACCATCCTATCAGCACACAGAGCACACCTCCTCCTCCCTTCCAAAATTCCTGAAAAATAAATGGTTTATCAAATGAAATGAGTATTACTTCTGGAAGAACCACCTGTAGAGTTTCCTCTTTTCAGAAACATGTTTCCTCTGAAAGGACATTCCCAATTGCCCCACAGACAGGGCAGTCAAAGCCCCAGTCTTTGTTTTCCTTATTTGTCTTGTTCCTTTATTTTCTCCAGAGGGATAAATTCCTTTCCTTCCCTCTTGTTACAAATGCCCTGTCACAAAGGCAAGGTATGAACAGCAGGGGATGGAGATTGAATTATGACTGGTCCCTGTCCCAGGTCCTCTGTGCTGCACCAGGAGGTAGAACAGGGGGCAGAAGGAAAAGAAAGAAAAAACAATAATTTGGAATTTACCAGTGACCACTACCCAAGGGAGAAGAGGGAAATGCAGACAGGCAGGTTGCTCTTTGGGAACACACCCGTTAAGTTGGTCATGGTGGGAACCCTGCCTAAATGTCTCAAAATTTGGATAGGAAAGAGAGGACCTGAAGGTGAGTACCATTAGGGCAAAAAACCACTAGGCACTGTAAGGACAAAAAGATGATACTCCCATATTTTTCTCCCTATTTTTAAGTGTTGTAGTCAGTATTCAGTAATTTAAAATAGAGTGTGAGCTACACTGTAAGGCCATGGGCTTGCAGTGTGTGCCAGGCACTCTCTGCTGCTGGGATTTAAATGTCAAGGGTGTTTTCATTGTGTCTTACCAGGGACAAAAGCCACAGGAGGAGGGGTTGTGGAGTCTGTTGTGGTGTCTGCTCACTCGAGTTGGGATGGGGGAGAGAATTGGAAGGGTAACAGTGATAAACCTCCTGGGCTGAGATAAAGACAGTTCCACAGGAAAAGCTGCTCATGGAAAACAAAACAAAACACAGAATTCCTTCCCTACTCCCCATGGCAGGGTGTTCAGCCACCCCCAGGCCAGCAGGGCTCCATCACAGGCAGCAGTGACTTGGGAAGACAAATTAATCACTCCAAACATCTCCCCCTTCCTCCTTCTCCCCCNTTTCTGCCCTGTGCCTGGGGGAGGGGGAACTCTCTTTGTTAAATAAATGGTTTTTTTTCACTTTCATTTGAGAAATTCTTATCCCGAACCCATAGGGGAGGGGCTGCCAGGACCTGCTTGCCTGGCAGACAGGAGGGAGAGACCCCCTTTTGGGTTGTTTCCTCCTGGATTTGTGTCCAAAGCAGCACACCTGTGCACCCCCAGCCCCCTCGCTGGGCTGAGGGGCAGGAAAGGCCTGGACCCTGTGTGAGAGCTGCTCAGACACAGCCAGAGCACCCCTGTGCCACCAACACTGCTGCAGCACAAACCCCAAACACAGCCCCAACAGCCACTGTGAGAAAATTAACTCTGCCCCAGCCCAAACCAGCACACTCACAGGAAATACATTGTTCTTAGAATGAGATATTTCCCAAGGAACCCGGACAAATCCTTGCAGTCACGGATGAGTAAAAGACCTGACTCCCTGTGCACCGCCTGGCCTGGGACAGAGCGAATAATTCATTCATTTATAGGAAGCCAGTGCTGTCCCAAGACTGGAGAAAGGATCTGTGTGGAAAATAACTCGCAGCTATTTTAATCAAAGCTTGGTTCAGTGCTTGCTGAGCTCTCTGCTGATGAAAAAACAACCTTACTTCTCCTGCATGCTGCCCACTGAGGAGCACGGCAGGGAAACACAGGATACCAATAATTGTTTCCTTGACCTCGAGGTTTAATGGCAAAAAATAGCTTTTTTAAAAGTATTATGCAGCCCTCCTCTTCAGTACTGCCTTTTAAATTTCTTCAGGCATATTTATCTGCAGCTGCTCCATTGATTTCAGTGCTGGGGGAAGGTGTCAGAGGAATAGCGCTAGAAAATTGGAGAGCAATACTTGTGTAGCCTTTCCCTCAGTGCAAGATCAATGAGGACCCCAAAGGATGGATGAGAACCACCACTGTCAATGGGGGTGACTCACTGCCTCTGTTCACATGTTCCTTGACTTCCTACCTGAGATTAAAAGGAAGAATCTCAGAGAAAGTCTGGCAAATAGGTTATTTTCTCATCCTTGTTTGCTGATAGCTGCATGCAAGAAGCTCAGCTGCTGGAACTTGCTGTTTGCTCCAGGGAGTCAGGCCCCAGGTTTGTTTTTGGCAACCAGGGAAGCCCTCATGGGTTTTTTCCAACAACAGCATAGGAATTTTCTGGAAGTCAGTTGAAATGCAAACGGCTTCCATTCACCTTGCTAAATATTTTAGTAATGGCAAGGAGTATCAGAAAATAGCTCACTCTTATAATTTGCAGAATCTTCTCAGTTAATCATACAAAGATTTCTGTACCTGGTCAATCAGTTTTCATCTTTCATTGTTTAGACAAGCATGCATTGAAACAAGTCAGTTTTGTGCAGTTGTGGCTACACTCATGCAGAGTTTCCTGATCAAGTCAGGAGATAAATTTTCTCCTTCAGAAAACAAGAAATTGAATCAGAAATTAGGAGATATTTTTGAAAGGATAATTTGATTTTACATTTTGTTTTGACATTCTTTTTTTTTCTTCTTTCAAATGTATTGCAAAAACCTGTCCTGAGATACACATTTTATATCTTAGGAGAACAGTTACCTTTTGTTCTGGTTATCCCTCAGGAGAGCTGAAAGTGAATTTATAAGAATAGTTTATAACATATATAAAATTGACCTATTGTTACAGTACATTTGAAATACCAGCTGTCCAATATGCACCACATATGCACACAGGACCAATTCACTTTTTAAAGTACATGATTTGTTTTGTTGCACTTAGCTAGCTCTCCTCCTAAAGAAAAATCATTTTGTACATTGAAATACCTCAGCCATATTAAAATACAGCTCAGCACTCTGGCCCCACTGAATCCAATGGCAGATTTCCACACCAGATTATAATAGCAGCAATATTTCATTTCCAGGTAGGAAAAAGAAATCCAGCCAGCCTTTAGCAAGCTAAAAGCACCTCTGTTTTCAGTCAGATGCTTTTAGGGACCCAGAAGGTAGGAGAAAAAAAAGAAAAGGTGAATACTAGTGCATCAGATTTATGCCATGTGGCAAAGTGATGAACAAACCTGTTGTGTCTGAGGGTGGGCTTGAACTGCCATAAACTCTGCTCATTCACATCCACTGGAGATGCTCTGCAGGAGCATCCATGGGACAGGAGGAAGGGAATGTGTCCCCGTGTGAATGGGCTGATGATGACACCTCCTTCTCCAGAGGCACCACGTTATTGGGAAGGCAGATGGTGAGAAAATGCAGAAGTAAGCAAAGAAAGGTCAGAGGAGCAGGCAGGGGCTGATGAGGAGAGAAAAAACCTCTCCTAGGTATCTAACCTGGCTAAGCAGAGATGTAAAACCCCACTGGGGTTTAAAGAATGGCCTGGCAGAGAGGGAAGGGAATTGCCCCTTTTACTCCAGAGGACAGAATGGTGTTGGCTACTCATCACCAGGTGAAATGCTGTGAGGTGCAGTGGAGGCTCCTGGGGAAGTTTTTGGAAATACCATTCTCTGGGAGTTATTCAGAGCAGGTCTGGGCACAGCCTTGAGCATCACAGCTTTGGCAGCCTCAGTAGCCACTGGGGCATAGAAGGGGAGAAGGGTGGGCTGAGGAGGGGATGGGGGCAGAGGCAGAAGCAGTTTTGATGATGATGCTTTTACATTTCCTATGAGCTGCCATCCGTGGGCTTCTGCATCTTAAGAAAAGTTTTCTTCTGCAAGGTTCTTAAAAAAACAAAACAAAACAAAAAAACCTTAAGAAAATAACCACATTTGGGCACACTGATGAGACTGCTATTAAACATACCAGAGGTCACAGAAAAAGGCATTTTGAAGCTGCCCAGGCTGTCCTGGTGTAAAAGCTGCCAGGTTTCTGCAGCGCCGCCTCTGCCACTGTGCCCGAGGCACCACTGGCAGGCTGAGCCTCCAAAGCTCATTGTGGGCAGCTTGGCAGTGACAGGAGGTTTCTGGCAGGTAAACAAAGCTCTGGTGGTTGGCAGGCCTCTGTTGAGACTGTGGAAGCAGGGATATGAAAAGAAGGATGATTTTGGGTCAGCTGAAGTCACAGGCCTGAGCTGCAGGTCACCCTGCGGTGGGGGAGAGCTGCTCCCCCGAGGAGCTTGGCAGGGATGCCAGCAGGAGCAGGGTGAGACATCCACTCTCCATGGAGCAGGGCTAGTCAAGGTTCTTACTAGGCCAAAACAAAGAGAATAAATCCAACATGGCTCTTCCAAAGTGGCTGATGTACCTTGAAACTAGTTATGAAAGAACTCTTCATTTTACGTAACAAAACCTTTTACTTTAATCTTCTCATTTCAAAGTGCCTGGGGTAAAAAATATGAGCTCTTCTGATAAATGCCTCAGATTTCATAGCAGCTTCATTGGGTATTTAAGTCCAGTTAATTTCTTACAAGGTAAGAAAATTTCCAGTGACACTGGATTCCCTTTGTCCCCCTGCAGGCACACAGTGCCCAGTCTGTGCTCCCACAGCGAGAGTTTAGAGCATGTTGAAAAAAAATTCTCCTGCAGACTTGTGGGGGAGGGGGCAGTCTTTGGTTGGAAAAGATAATTTTTTTGTAAAAGGCAGCTTTTCCCCCAGCTGAATCCCAAATCTGTTAGAGGCTGGCTGAAGAATCCCTCCTGAGTTTGGGTGCATCACTGCTTCTGCATTATTTCTCTGACTGATATTGTGGGAAAGGCTTGGGGTTTCATCACTGAGTAAAGCAGACTGCTGTTAGGCTCCTGGACAGGCCCAGCACTCCAGGGTTTTTTTCCATCTGCTGTCCTTTTTGATCAAATGAGATGCTCATATTACTCTAGGTGTGAGAAGAGGGGCAGACCAGCATCAGATGACTTCAATACCAGTTTATTTGTTAACAAAACCACACAAAGTCCTGCTTTGATGGAGAAATCATCAAGTTTTCCTGCTAGCCATGCTAAACATCCTCTAGCTGGCATTCCTGCCCCTCTCAGGAGGCTTGTTCTTTGGGTCACTAAAGCTTGTTCAATCTCTTCTCACATCTCCATGTACATACACTGACACATCCCTACCTCCAAAAAATACTCAGCTAAAAAGAGGTCTGCACAAAGCAGCTTAGAATCGTCAACATTTACCTTAATTAAGCCCATCAAGTGGACCAGACCTGGTCTGGCCAGTAAACCCTGGGTAACAGGGTTTGAATTCAGCTTATAACAAGACTCTGAAGACAAAAGGTCTAAGCTCTCCCCTGTTAATGAGCACATGCATCAAGAGGCAGAGCAGTGGCCTGTGCTACCTGCCACACTGACTGCTGCTAATGAACAGCCCTGATTAAAAGCTGTCCTCTCCATATTAGCATTCTGAAGGAAGTTCCTCTAGAAAATTAAATCTTAAGTGAAATGATCATTAGAGGGTGTAGGTCGTTAAAGTATATTGGAAATCTGCTAAAATGGGAGTAGAGTTGAAAATACTTTTAATTAATTTAGGGTTGAATCGTCCCTGGGATGTCAAAATGGTCTCTCACTATACTCCCCAAAACTACACTTCCAAGAGACAGGTGAGAAAGGTGTCAGGATTTACTGGATAACAGTGGCAGGAGGTAATTAGCAGCTCCACTTGTGAAGATGGAGCGGGGAGAGCAGCACACAAACACTGGCACCAGCAGAAGGTGAGGCAGCACTGACAGCTGGGCTGTGGCTGCTCAGGTTTCCTCGGGCTTCTTGCTTCAAAGCCTGTCAGTAACAGCCAGGGAAGCCTCCCAGAGCTGATCTGGGCTCACAGCATCACCAGTCCCTTGGGTAGAGCACAGCAATGCAAAATAAGAGCTTTGAAATGGTAACGAGCTGCAGAGCTGACTCTGCAGCCACAGGGCTCTCAGCATGTCAGGGGATGTGGCTGAGAAAAGGCCTTTTTCTTGCAAGGGAACCAGGTGAAATGATGGAAAAGCAGGAACTAAAACTGACCTTTTCTCCCCCAATATAGCCAGCACTGCCCCATCTTCTCCAGGTATAAAAGAGTGAGATGAGTTGGTACAGGCTCCAAAAATTAAGCTTATCCATCATTCATGTTTGAGATCTGAGGGAAAGCTGATTAAAATGCCTAGATTTTTAGAGATTTGAAGAAAGTAGCCAATCTTACATTGCAGAATGTATTCTGGGTTACCCTGGGAGAGGCTGAGCCTGCCTGAGTTGCAGCCCAGCCTGATGTTAAGGAAGGAGCAAATAGCAGTGTCTGTCCCATGGTAGGCAGGGAGTGCTCCCATCCCGTGGTCCTTTACCCAGGTAACATTAATCATTTGGGCTTTACAGAGCAGAAGGAACCCACTCTGATTATTGGGATATGTTAATAAGTTCTCAGTCATAGCTAGATAATTGCAGGAAGCATCTGAGACCTTAAGAATTGCATCTCTAAAACCAGATGTTTAGATAATGAGGTCCTCAAGAAACCCAGCTAACAGTAATTAAACAGATAACAAATTTAACATTTAACAGCACCAATTACTATTTCTTTTTTCCTTAGGAAATTACCACTAAATTAGAAATCGCCATTTCTTTGCCCTGTGGCTATTTTTGAACTCAAAATGACAACGGGGGAAAAAATATAGCATATCACTAAGCCTTTAATTCTCTCTGTTTTCACTGTGGACCCAAAGCAGGGAAAGGAGGGAAGGCAAATAAATATCACTGAATTAGAAGTAATGTGATGAGTACTGGGACACAGGAGTATGTGGAGAAGATCAAATAAGAAATTTCAGGAATGTATTAAAGAATTACAGTAAATTGGGTGGTGGTGACTGAAGGAGAACAAGCTCTAAATGCTCCTTATAGCAATTACCAGTGCCTGACAACAAATGCATCCTCAACAGGCAAAGGTGGCACAAAGAGAGAACTCAGAGACCCCTCTGAGGCTGGAGAAGCTGCAATACACATCAGGGCACCTGCTTGGTGAGAGGGTTTCAAATCCCTGCCCCAAAATGCACACTTGCCCTGGTGAAGCTGAATGGGAGAGCAGGAATGTAAAAATTCTGATTTAAATTCAGAATATATCAACATTACAAGGACAAAGAACAGCATTAATGCTGCTCTCTATTGACAGATAAAAGCAAAACCCAGCCAACACAATTTGCAATTTTTCCCCATTTCTGTGACACTGTCTGATACTGTTGGGACCCCTCTGGGATGTTCTTATATCGCTGGGGGCTATTACTGGAGAAGGTAACAAACCTAGGGAATTTAATGAATGAGGGAAAGGCTGTGCTGAACAATGGATTGGAGATTTTGCTGCCAAGTATCCCACAAAGGATGAGAAAGGAGCAAACAGAGGCCCCTGAGTTAAGGTTTGAGTACAGCAGGGGCTCCCTTAATTAACGCCTTCAGCATGTCGTGATCCACAGTTGCTGAAATGGGAACATCAAGAGGGAATACCCTGCACAGCCTGGGTACAGGCAGCATTTGTACCAGCTGTGGAGAGCTCACTCAAGGAGTTAATGTGCAGGGACAGACAGAGGCTCTCTTCTCTGCAGTTTCTCTGTTCTGCCAGCCCAGGATGTCACCCTGCTTTGTTGGGTTTGGGGTACAATTCTCCTGCTCCACCCCCAGGTCCTGTAGTTTCTTCTGGTTTTATACTGAGTTTTGCTTCATGCTCAGTCTCCCCCATTTTATTGTTGTCAGGCTCACCCTGTTTCCATCCATTCTTCAGGGGATGTTACTTCTCTAATCTGTGCAATGTCTGAGAGATCAGGATGCTGCATATTCATCACCTCAAGCTTTCCTTCCAACTTCCTGGTTTTATTCCTTTTCTTCCTGTAAATGTTTCTGCTGCTGCCCAGTTTTCAAATACAGTGATAACTCAGCTGCTTTCCTGCCTTCCCTTTCTTCCTCCAGGTCCTTTTCCCTTTTATTATCATTCTTCAGGAACTGACAAGCAGCTGTTAGGTGGCTGCCTAACATTTTACTAATAATTCTTTTTCCCTCCTGTGGTCCCTGGCCATCTTTAGGTGTTCTCCCACAGCTTTCCAATCATGGCAGTCATCACACCCTTCTGAGGGTTCAGGACCTGGACTCCTTCCATGTTTTGTAAGGAATCAGGGATATCACTTGCCATCCTGCCCATTTGTTATGCTTTAGTGGTTTCAGGTTGCTCAAAGTCTCACCAACCAAGGTTTTAGCAGAAACAGGTTAAATATGAATTTGTAAAAGTGGGACTTAAAATTCCATGGCAAAGGTCACTCTATTACTTACTACACTGATGAAGCACACAAAGGAAAATCGAGTTAAAATTGATTTAGAATGATTTACACACAGACTGAAGATGGAAAAGGTTAAGGGCAACCCTCCCATTGATCAGAGAGGACCCTCTTGCTTTCCAAACTCCTGATAAAGCTTAGGTGAGCTCGGTCCAATCTTAGTCTCAGACTTCATCAACGGCTTATATCTAAAGGATTTGGCAGCACTTAATCATTGACTAAACATTTATGGAGTGAATCAATAGGATTTACTACAGTCACAATAGTGATTTAATTATAGATCTGAGATCCCAGTGTTTATGCTATACTTGCTATAAGGATTTAAATCAATTAAAACAAGCACACACACAAAGGAAAAAAAAAGATAAATATATGTATGAAGGATTAAATATCTAAAGGTATTCCTGTTAAAAATTCCCCTTGAGTTNAGTGCCTGACAACAAATGCATCCTCAACAGGCAAAGGTGGCACAAAGAGAGAACTCAGAGACCCCTCTGAGGCTGGAGAAGCTGCAATACACATCAGGGCACCTGCTTGGTGAGAGGGTTTCAAATCCCTGCCCCAAAATGCACACTTGCCCTGGTGAAGCTGAATGGGAGAGCAGGAATGTAAAAATTCTGATTTAAATTCAGAATATATCAACATTACAAGGACAAAGAACAGCATTAATGCTGCTCTCTATTGACAGATAAAAGCAAAACCCAGCCAACACAATTTGCAATTTTTCCCCATTTCTGTGACACTGTCTGATACTGTTGGGACCCCTCTGGGATGTTCTTATATCGCTGGGGGCTATTACTGGAGAAGGTAACAAACCTAGGGAATTTAATGAATGAGGGAAAGGCTGTGCTGAACAATGGATTGGAGATTTTGCTGCCAAGTATCCCACAAAGGATGAGAAAGGAGCAAACAGAGGCCCCTGAGTTAAGGTTTGAGTACAGCAGGGGCTCCCTTAATTAACGCCTTCAGCATGTCGTGATCCACAGTTGCTGAAATGGGAACATCAAGAGGGAATACCCTGCACAGCCTGGGTACAGGCAGCATTTGTACCAGCTGTGGAGAGCTCACTCAAGGAGTTAATGTGCAGGGACAGACAGAGGCTCTCTTCTCTGCAGTTTCTCTGTTCTGCCAGCCCAGGATGTCACCCTGCTTTGTTGGGTTTGGGGTACAATTCTCCTGCTCCACCCCCAGGTCCTGTAGTTTCTTCTGGTTTTATACTGAGTTTTGCTTCATGCTCAGTCTCCCCCATTTTATTGTTGTCAGGCTCACCCTGTTTCCATCCATTCTTCAGGGGATGTTACTTCTCTAATCTGTGCAATGTCTGAGAGATCAGGATGCTGCATATTCATCACCTCAAGCTTTCCTTCCAACTTCCTGGTTTTATTCCTTTTCTTCCTGTAAATGTTTCTGCTGCTGCCCAGTTTTCAAATACAGTGATAACTCAGCTGCTTTCCTGCCTTCCCTTTCTTCCTCCAGGTCCTTTTCCCTTTTATTATCATTCTTCAGGAACTGACAAGCAGCTGTTAGGTGGCTGCCTAACATTTTACTAATAATTCTTTTTCCCTCCTGTGGTCCCTGGCCATCTTTAGGTGTTCTCCCACAGCTTTCCAATCATGGCAGTCATCACACCCTTCTGAGGGTTCAGGACCTGGACTCCTTCCATGTTTTGTAAGGAATCAGGGATATCACTTGCCATCCTGCCCATTTGTTATGCTTTAGTGGTTTCAGGTTGCTCAAAGTCTCACCAACCAAGGTTTTAGCAGAAACAGGTTAAATATGAATTTGTAAAAGTGGGACTTAAAATTCCATGGCAAAGGTCACTCTATTACTTACTACACTGATGAAGCACACAAAGGAAAATCGAGTTAAAATTGATTTAGAATGATTTACACACAGACTGAAGATGGAAAAGGTTAAGGGCAACCCTCCCATTGATCAGAGAGGACCCTCTTGCTTTCCAAACTCCTGATAAAGCTTAGGTGAGCTCGGTCCAATCTTAGTCTCAGACTTCATCAACGGCTTATATCTAAAGGATTTGGCAGCACTTAATCATTGACTAAACATTTATGGAGTGAATCAATAGGATTTACTACAGTCACAATAGTGATTTAATTATAGATCTGAGATCCCAGTGTTTATGCTATACTTGCTATAAGGATTTAAATCAATTAAAACAAGCACACACACAAAGGAAAAAAAAAGATAAATATATGTATGAAGGATTAAATATCTAAAGGTATTCCTGTTAAAAATTCCCCTTGAGTTCAGTGAAATACTTCAAAGGTCTTGGTATTTCTCAGTGGGTGAGAGTGGAGCCTTGAGGAGTGAGGAATTTAATCCAGGCCTTGTTGTCAGCTGAGTATGGAAAACCTGAGGGTTGGGGGACTCCAAGAGGTGTCCTGATCTCTTGCTCTTCATGCTAATCTGGCCCCCATCCTTTAGTCCTTTTATCATTTTTCTCTCAAACAGGGAGTTTCCAACTTTCCAGGCCTTTATCTCCTCTTTATCTTCTGGTTACAGCCAACATTCTTGAAGGGTCATAAATTTAGGATTCCAGATATCCCATCTTCAACTCCCTTTGCTTTGTTTACTGATGCTTGTCAGGGTTAGTTTTAGCAAACCTAAGGTTTGGGTGATCTCATGGTCAAAGTAGCAATAAGGATCTGTGAAGAAACTCCCATGTGCACACACAGGCACTGGCAAGATGATGAAAATTGGGATAATTTCTGGCTGCTCCATTTTCCTTCCCCAGGGCCTATAAAAATTTCCCCAGGCTGACTTCACAATTCTGAAGTGGGGTAAGAGCCTTTAAGAAAAAGGATGAAGAAACCCCCAGTCTTTTAATAATAAATCAAGACCAAAATCAATTTATTATCATTGAGGTAATGAGTTAATGCTTGGATTGAGTCCCCTAATTTTAGAATGGGAACCACTTTGCAGATCTTCTCTCTCAGCCTTTCCTTGGCCTTTTGCAAGCCCCCACAGGCTGTGGAGCAGCTAATTAAAAATGTCACTTAGGGATGCAAAAGGGATGAAAGGTCTTTCCAAGAGCCAGCTGCTCTCCCTCCCCAGAACCCTCAATCTGCACTGCAGCTCCTGTGCTCAGGACAGCACCCAGCACCCTCCTGTGTCCTCACAGTCAGCACTTCAGGATGAGGCACATTCATTGCTGAAGCACAGCCTGAAATCCCTGACTATGCAGCACCCTGGGGAGAGATGTGCATTCCCAGCCTGCCACAGCAGCACCACCCAGGAACTGGGATTTCCCACGGGGGCTGAAGCTTTAGACAACCACGTGCAAACTTTACCCACCAAGGTCATATTTGATAGGCAGACTCGAGGGAGCTCTCTCAAAAGGAAAGGAGCCTTTTACTTTATTCTGATTTATCCTGTGTTTCTGCATCTCTATTTCAGTGACAATTGGCTATTTTTAGATTAATTTGCTTTAGTCTGGGGCAATTTCCTGTTATGGCTGGGAAGAGTCATTGACTTCTCAGGGAAAAACTCACCAGCTTCAGTTCAAGTGTTTGTGAGAGACTTGGGAGGAGGGGAGAAGGGGTAGGAGGGAATGGCCTGGACACAGCATTTTTACCAAGGAGGGGAAAATTCCACTGTCCTGCTTTGCTTTGGAGGAGTTGCCCAGCCTGGGTGCCTGGGGGGAGTGATGGCAGCTCTGAGCCCAGGTACAAGTGGTACCATGACAGACCAGGAAAATGCAGACTAACTCCTCTGCTACCTTTTCCACAGCTGTTAAATACAGGACAATAAAGGTAATTTCATTTTGAACATTCAGAAACAAAGCTCAGACTTTTCTTTCCATTTAAAACTGCTTTTTTTTTTCCTCTTTGCATTTTTGTCCAGCTAACACTGTGGATATTTGCCTGCACATTTGCAGTGCATCATGCCCTCCTTTCAAAAGGTTTTTCCCACTCACCTTCAACTATTCTGGGTTTCCAGGCAGGCACCTCTTGGGGTTATCCCCAACTCTCCATCTCAGGCAGTGAGGAGCACCCCTCACCTCAGAGAGGGGAAGAGCAGTCCAGTATTTGGGGGGTCCCTGGGGGTCTCTGGGAAGGGGGAATCCCAGAGGGAGACGTTCCCTCTCTCCAGAGCACTGGGACCAAAACAGGGAATCCATTCCCCTGCCAGGGTACTTTGCAGGGCTGGTAAGCCCAGCTTTGGCCACCATCAGAGCACTTCACATGGCAGAGGTGAAGTCAGACATTTCCTCCTTAATCTAATAAATCAGCAGCTGCACTATTTCCCAGCTATTGCATCATTATTATTTCATGCCTTCCTCTGCTCTGCAGGAAGCCATTTAGCAGACAATAAACAGTCCCTGTGGAGTGTGGTGGGGTAAGTCAGCTCCACCCAGGCTCTCAGAATATTCCCCAAGCAGGGCCTGGAGGACAAGTCACCTCCCTCCTCAGAATCATTCCAAAACCACCGTGTCCCTGTCCCAAGGGAAAGGCAGGAGCAACCCACTCCCTCACCTCATTGATCTGTCTGTATGAAGTAAGGATCTCACTATCTGTCTTTACAAGGTCCAAAGCAATTTCTTAAATATCTGTGCCCTCCTTCCAGCCCTTTGCCCTTGCACTGTTCCTGCCAGGGAACTGATACAGGTGAAAAGCAATCCCATTTTTGGCCAGTTGTGGTTTCCTGCTGGATCAGCTCGGTGAAGCAGCTCTGCCTGGGCTTCCTTGCCAGCTGAAGGGAGGGCTCTGGGGTGAGGCACAAGGGTCAGTGGGGTGGCCTGCACAGGATCCACCCCCAGCTGCTTTGAACCATGTGTATTTAACCAGCAGCTCTTGGAAATTTCCCCACACACCTGAAAACTCCATCTCTCCCTGCCCCTGTCACCGTGAGCCATCCGAGGCATCTCTGTTGCAGCCAGTGCTGCTTAACTGTCTGCTGCAAGAACCTGAATTGTGCCAAGGGGGTAGAAAAGCCTCAGAAATGCTGCAGAATCATTCAGATCCAGGGAATAACACAGGTGACCTCTAAAAGATCACCTTAGATTATTTGGGTGTATTTGCTCTTACTGACAGGGGCACCTGGGTTTTTCTGTAGTAGTGATTTAGCAAAGCATCACTTAAATATTAAACACAGAGCTCAGCCTTTACCAGCATTAGTAAAGTTGGGTTTTGCACTCAAACAGCCTTGTTGGTCAACAGCACAGCCCAAAACCCCCAGCTGGAGGAGCCCAGGCTGCAGAAGGCACCCGAATGTGTTGATGCTGCACCATCACCCACAGCACCTGGGAGGACCCAGCTGTGAAATGTTGGATGCTGGTACCAGTGAAGGGGGATATTAAATCCCTCCCTGGTTTCCCTGCAGCTGAGGTATTGCTGACAGCAGATTTAATTGCCTTTGTCCTAGCAGGCAGCTAATGAGCATTGTGAATAATGCTGTGGCTTTCCAGCCCTCCTGAAGCTGTTTCTGGGACCTGACTAATAAACCAGCTCGAATCAAAAGGCTGCCAACATTGTGTTTTACCCTTCTGTTCATATTTTATGCTTATTATCCAGGCTAGTCTTTGGAATTAAAGGGGGGTGAGGGGATAGAGAGGTGGTAGTAACTTATTATTTCACTAAAATTCCTCTTGGTTATGTGGCCTGCAATGATCTTCTGTTGTGTTTGCAAATAGACTTATTTACCAGAGGAAAATGGGTGAAAAAAGTCCACCAGGGAAGAACCAGCCTGCTCCATGGAGAGGGTTGGGCTCTGGGCAGTCACAGTCCATGGCTGTGACGGGAATGTGAGGGCTCCAGCTCCCTCCATCTGCAGCAGCACTCCTGGGGCACCAACAGGACACACAGAGCTCGAAGGCAGAACGTGGCCTTTCTGTGGCAGGTGAACTCTCTGTTCAGGAGCTGAGTTACATCCAGAAATTCTCCCTGGAGTCACACCTCTCTCCTGAATCTTTTCCTCCTTTCACTGTGTTCCCCCTGGCTGTGTGGTCTCCACACCACCTCAGCAGCACTCAAACCTGTCACCAGGGGACAGCAAGAGCAGTGCTTTTCACCCGGTTCCTGGTTCTCAGCTCTCCCAGCTGACTCAGGGGAAGACCTGACTGCCCCAGTGACCTCCTTTTTCAGGACACTCCTTTTTCAGGACACTCCTTTTTCTTGGGACACGTGAGAGGAAAGTGTCTCACATCACAGATTCCCTGGGGTAGGAAGGGACCTCAAATATCATCTACTTCCAACCCATGGGCAGGGACATCTTTCACTGGAGCCACTTCCAGCCTGGTCTTGGGACACTTCCAGACTGGATGGAACCCTGAGCATCACAAATAGATGGATGGAGCTCTGTACACATTTCTATATGAATATAGATGTATGTGCAATGTGAATTGATTATGTGTCAATGTTATCATGAATCTATAATTAAATTATAATGGTAGCTAATCCTATTGAGTCACTTTATAAATCTTAAATTAGCCAATGATTAAGTGCTGCTAAACCCTTCTGCACCCTTATCTTTTCCTATCCATATCCTTTGCCCCCTTACCCTTCTGCATCTCTGCTCTCTGTGTAAACCATCCTAAATTGATTCTAATCTGATTTTCCTCTGTGTGCTTCATCCATGTCCTAAGTAATGGAGTCAACTTTGCCACTGAACTCAATGAAAAGTTTCACTCTCATAAATTCATATTAAAACCTGCTTCTTGCCAGCACCTTTGGTGGTGGTTCTTTGAGTGGCTTAACTGCTCATTCTCACAGGGATGTGAAGAGGAAGCAGCTTCAGCACTTTCCCCAAAAATATTCAGATCTTTTCAGACCCTTCCCCAGGTTCCCTGCTTGTGTGAGAAATCAGAGAAACAAACAGATGAAGTGGAAGCACTGGGCAGCTCCCAGAGCCCAAATATCGTTGGTTTTGGTGAGATCTGGAACAAGTCCCATGCTGGGAGTGCTGGGATGGAGGGTACAATCCCAGGAGAGGCAGGTGAGGTGTAAGGGAGAGGTTGGATTGTACAGCCTTTATAATTAATGATGTGGTTCAGAGCCTTGGAGTGAGGATTGAGGGGATGGAAAAGACAGGAAAGGTGTAGTGGGTGTGTGCTACTGATGGCCCAGCATCACTGAATTATTCTATAGGCACTTAGGAGAAATTTCTGAACTGGTAACCTTCATCCCTGTGGAAGATCTCAACTTCCCAGACACCAGCTGGGAATTTCATTCTGCTAAGATGAGCAGAGCTTGGAAAATCCTGATTTTTGTAGGAGATAACTTCTTATCACACTCAGTGAGACAACTCAGAAAGAGTTGTCCTTTATGGATAGCTGAGGACTTTTGTGGGATGTGGTGTTTTGTGGCTTGGCCACAGCAGTCATGAAACAGCAGAGTATAAAATGTTCAGTGTAAGGAGAAAAATATTCAGCGTAATGAGAAAAAAGGACAGCAGAGTTGCTACCCTGGACTGCAGGAGAGCAAATTTTAGGCTATGCAGGGGGCTCTTTTAATAAAGTACACTCAGAATCTGCTTTTGAGGGTTTAGGGAGCCCACAAGTGTAGGTCCACCTTTTAGAAGTGAAGAACCAACTTTTAGAACCACTGGAGCAGACAATTCCACTGTGGTTTGAGTGAAGCACATGGAGCAGGAGAGCTTGGCTGAACAGGGAACTCCTCATGGAGGAAAACCAGATTCTGTGTTCTCTGGAGGTGAGGTCAGGCTTCACAGGAAGGGCACAGAGCTGTGGCTCACATATGGAGGGAGAAGACATGAAAGGCCAAAGCTCCATCAGAGTTGAAAGAGAAACCTCACCAAGGGAAAAAAACCCCAGAGACCCATGTTTAGGAAAGGAAATGTATTTTATTGAAAAAAAAATTACATTTCACTTATACACCATGAAAATACTGAGTTGTGNGGGACAGCAAGAGCAGTGCTTTTCACCCGGTTCCTGGTTCTCAGCTCTCCCAGCTGACTCAGGGGAAGACCTGACTGCCCCAGTGACCTCCTTTTTCAGGACACTCCTTTTTCAGGACACTCCTTTTTCTTGGGACACGTGAGAGGAAAGTGTCTCACATCACAGATTCCCTGGGGTAGGAAGGGACCTCAAATATCATCTACTTCCAACCCATGGGCAGGGACATCTTTCACTGGAGCCACTTCCAGCCTGGTCTTGGGACACTTCCAGACTGGATGGAACCCTGAGCATCACAAATAGATGGATGGAGCTCTGTACACATTTCTATATGAATATAGATGTATGTGCAATGTGAATTGATTATGTGTCAATGTTATCATGAATCTATAATTAAATTATAATGGTAGCTAATCCTATTGAGTCACTTTATAAATCTTAAATTAGCCAATGATTAAGTGCTGCTAAACCCTTCTGCACCCTTATCTTTTCCTATCCATATCCTTTGCCCCCTTACCCTTCTGCATCTCTGCTCTCTGTGTAAACCATCCTAAATTGATTCTAATCTGATTTTCCTCTGTGTGCTTCATCCATGTCCTAAGTAATGGAGTCAACTTTGCCACTGAACTCAATGAAAAGTTTCACTCTCATAAATTCATATTAAAACCTGCTTCTTGCCAGCACCTTTGGTGGTGGTTCTTTGAGTGGCTTAACTGCTCATTCTCACAGGGATGTGAAGAGGAAGCAGCTTCAGCACTTTCCCCAAAAATATTCAGATCTTTTCAGACCCTTCCCCAGGTTCCCTGCTTGTGTGAGAAATCAGAGAAACAAACAGATGAAGTGGAAGCACTGGGCAGCTCCCAGAGCCCAAATATCGTTGGTTTTGGTGAGATCTGGAACAAGTCCCATGCTGGGAGTGCTGGGATGGAGGGTACAATCCCAGGAGAGGCAGGTGAGGTGTAAGGGAGAGGTTGGATTGTACAGCCTTTATAATTAATGATGTGGTTCAGAGCCTTGGAGTGAGGATTGAGGGGATGGAAAAGACAGGAAAGGTGTAGTGGGTGTGTGCTACTGATGGCCCAGCATCACTGAATTATTCTATAGGCACTTAGGAGAAATTTCTGAACTGGTAACCTTCATCCCTGTGGAAGATCTCAACTTCCCAGACACCAGCTGGGAATTTCATTCTGCTAAGATGAGCAGAGCTTGGAAAATCCTGATTTTTGTAGGAGATAACTTCTTATCACACTCAGTGAGACAACTCAGAAAGAGTTGTCCTTTATGGATAGCTGAGGACTTTTGTGGGATGTGGTGTTTTGTGGCTTGGCCACAGCAGTCATGAAACAGCAGAGTATAAAATGTTCAGTGTAAGGAGAAAAATATTCAGCGTAATGAGAAAAAAGGACAGCAGAGTTGCTACCCTGGACTGCAGGAGAGCAAATTTTAGGCTATGCAGGGGGCTCTTTTAATAAAGTACACTCAGAATCTGCTTTTGAGGGTTTAGGGAGCCCACAAGTGTAGGTCCACCTTTTAGAAGTGAAGAACCAACTTTTAGAACCACTGGAGCAGACAATTCCACTGTGGTTTGAGTGAAGCACATGGAGCAGGAGAGCTTGGCTGAACAGGGAACTCCTCATGGAGGAAAACCAGATTCTGTGTTCTCTGGAGGTGAGGTCAGGCTTCACAGGAAGGGCACAGAGCTGTGGCTCACATATGGAGGGAGAAGACATGAAAGGCCAAAGCTCCATCAGAGTTGAAAGAGAAACCTCACCAAGGGAAAAAAACCCCAGAGACCCATGTTTAGGAAAGGAAATGTATTTTATTGAAAAAAAAATTACATTTCACTTATACACCATGAAAATACTGAGTTGTGTGTTATTTTCATAAGAAGAGGTCAAGACTTGCACAAGAAAACCACATTCTTTATTACAGCATTACTCCACGAGATGAGGCTCTGGTGGCATCTGCACTGGGCATTTTCACTAAACAGTAGAGCAGGGCTAAATGTGCTTTGGGCAAAAACCCTAAATATTGGCCTCTTCCAGTGCTACTGCCCATTGAAGACATGGCACTCATTTGGTCAATACTGAATTATTTCTGAATTAGAGACAAATCTCATAGTTTCCCTACTCACTTAGGTCCTAGGCAAATTCATAGCTATCCCTCCCCTCCATTTTTAACAATCTTGATTGGTTTTTCACATTCAGCCAGATAAAAGCACGTTAAAACAGTGTATGGGCTGCCAATCTCCCATCTCCCAGAAAGAAAATAACACTGAAAGGGGACACATTGCACTAACAAACACTGACAGCAAATGGCAGCATCACTGGGTGGTGCTGAATTCTCCAGGGCTTCCTCCTCACTGCAGCTCCAGCAACAAGCCCAAGCTTCTTTCCCTACCAAGGCAGGCATTCACATCTAGCACAAACCAGGCATGTGAACACACAAATCCAGGATAGGAGTGCCTGCAGGTGCCATCCCAGTGCCATCTGTCACAGCTGTGCCCCAGGAACTCTGCTGCAAGGCAGCTGGGACAGGCTCTAGCACACCTCTCAAAACCCTTGGGAACCTCTGGGGTGGAAAGATTTATCAGTCTGCCCATGAAAATGAATACTAATGCCACATAAATTCCCAGGTAACTGCCCTTATTTATTGATTGATTGATTGATTGATTGATTGCTTGATTGATTTATGTAATTTCTTCCTTTCTTAAAGGGTGGGGGGAAGGAAAAGAGCCAGACCTGGACAACTATGACACCAAGCAAGTGCTGTGAAAACAAACTTGACATTTTCTCCACCTGGATCTGCCTGTTGTATTCCCTAGTCAGAGCACTGCTTTATTCAATGCCATTTTCTACTCTGCTGGGCTCGAGCATCACACAGATCATCAAGAACAGCCACACCAAATATTTTAGTACTATAATATTTTTGTGACACAGGGGATGGGATGGGATGGACTGAGAACACCCAACTCTGATTACTGAATCACCAGCTCTTCTTTCAAGTACTTTGCTCACAAAGATTTCTTTTCTTTACCATTAACAGTGCAGCTCTGCAGTTAGGTCCTGCTCACCCAGCATCTCCCATTTGGAGAGAGACCCTCCCTAGCAGCAGCACAAGCACTTATCTGTTCCCAGGATGAGGAGGTTAAGAGAACTAAAGAAGATTAAAACTTCAGGGGTCTTGACTGGATGAATTCCTCATTGATTTTAGCTGCTTCATGTCCCTTGTTATGGGGACAGGCAAATCAGGGCCAGCAGAGGTGATGGGAGAGGAAGGTCAGGGCACAGCTTTATGGTGCAGCTGAGTTAGATCTACCACAGCACTGAAAACTCTCTACCTTTCTTTTCAAAAGCACAAAAGCCAAGCCTGAATCATCTGAATAATGCACTCCCAGAGTCTCTTGGTTCTCCATGGCCTGCAGAAGAACTCTAAGGGAATTACACCGTGGCCAGGAGAGCAGGGGGATGTACATCAGAGGATTTTGGGTGCACACAGAGTTGTGCTGAACCACAGCCTTGGCACAGCACTGCCAAACAAACCCAACAGCTCCACACCCACCTCAGCTCCCACTTGCTCAGAGTAACTCCTCCAGTTTGCCCCACAGGAGGATGCAGGCAAAACAGTCCCTCTGCCACCACCACGGGGACTCTGCACCCACAGATTCCCAGGGGAAGGAAAGCCAGGCACAACAAATCCCCAGCACTGCTGTTCCCTGCCACAGCCTCCCTCCTCAGCAATACATTATTCATCTCAGTGACATTTCTCCTGCTAACTTAGCAAAGCAGAAGTGCTGCTTTTTTAACACATCCAGAACTCGGGAACTCTGGGGAGAAAAACTCGTGATGAATTCTCCTCTGCTTTTTGCAGTGGTGATTTATTCACAAGAGTGGTGAGGATGCTGCCACGTTCTCTAAAAGGGACATAACAAGGGATGCTCAGTTTTGCCAAATCACCAACTGCTGTGGCAGGTGATGACATTTATCATAGGACAATGCTCCAAAAACTCCTTTATGCTGCAGACCCTTGTTCTTTCTACAGAGACCCTGAAGTCCAACCAAAAAAATTAATCTGGACAGTTGTGCTTTAGCCCTGGTCTCCCAGGGCTTGAACAAGATAAAAGAATCCTGCTCTGGTTTTGAACCCTGTGAACAGCTTTGCCTTTTGAATGGGATTTTATTGGTAACTCAGCTCTTCTGGAAGGTACTTATGAATTTGAATTCAGAACAAACAACTAAAATTCTTCGTGCTATTACAGCTGACAGACTACAAGGAAAAAACCTTTACTCTCCCCCATTTGTCCATTCACCTCTCTGTGCACAGGCTTAGCACAAGCTATGAATCAGCTTGGTCAGGTCCATAAAATGGGAACAAGCCATTTTTGTTCCATCTCTTGGCTTGTCCATGTATATATTGCTATTAAGTGCTTTTAAGACCTCCCTGTCTTATTTAATTAAATAAACAAACCCATCCCCAATTTTTAACCTACCCTAGATGTATTTGAAACTTGATTCCAATGCAAAATTTCAGGCTGATGCTGCAAAGCCTACCTGATTTTAAAATGGACAAGGTAGCAATATTTAGGGTTTTCTTTTTAAACAATGGTTATCTACCATCCTATTGCCTCTCTCTACAATCAAGCATACAAGCCTTACTGCAGGAAGGATACAACTTGTAATGGCCAACCAGAAAAATACACAAACACTAGAAAGCCTACAGTTTCATCAGAAATTAAATCATTTGCTATTACACAGAACTCCATTGTTTTTCTGGCATAGAAGTCATTGAATTACTACACAGGCCTCAAGGACAATCATTTAAGATGTGTAAACATATAACAGGTCCACCTAGTCAGTACAAAGCACCACACAAACTTGAAGTACATACAAAGTTTGCTCATAAATATTTCTTTGTTTAACAATTCAGCACTAAAAAAATATTACTTAAAAAGGCATCTTTTATTAAGTTATTCAGTTTGTCCAGGGCTGGTGGGGTTGTACTATCCCTACTATATCACAGCCACCTGACTCTCTTTCCAAACCATTTTACTTCTCTGGAAGAAAAGGCTATGTGTGGCTGGGACCCAAAGCTTCTGCACAATCTATAAAAATATAATTCTTTAAGACCTTCTGCTCACATCCTGAAGGCCTACTCAGCCAGCCCCCCAAATTCTGTCTCCCACCCCTACCACATTGCAAATAAAGCTTCAACATACACACACACACACACAGAGTACATAAATTACACTCTTCTACACACTGATTTTTTTTCTAAACAGCAATGCAACCACGAGGGCAATAGGTAAGTGTGATTTCAGTGGTAACATATGGCACAGCCTTCTCATATTGCTGGTTTTCTCTCTCTGGATAATGTGCTGCCTTATTCACTGCTCTGCACATTGGGGGATTTATTACCATTATTTGCACTGTGGAGGCACTGAGTCAGGAATGCAAGCACATTTAGGAGCATCCCATCTGCCTCGAGGTCCTCTGCTGCCAGAGCAGTAAAAGCACCAAACTGGTGGCACTGGGGCTATCACCTGGCACTGGTTTCCTGGTGAAGCAGATGGGAGTTTTCCTTGGCTGTTGAATGCCACACCACATTCCTCCCTTCTGGAAAATGGGGAGAACTAGCTGGGTCTCTCCTGAAGCAGTGCCCTGACAGCAGCAGCAGCAGCCCTTTGCTCAGGGCACACTCCTCCAGTGACTGATTGATTCACCTGAAATCTGCTCCTGCACACAGGCATAAACTCGCTGGTCGAATAATTATTATTGTTTATTGACAATAATGCACTTTCAAGAGTTTTCCATTTTTTGAAAGAGCTATTTCTGAGCTGTGATTGAACATCTTGAAGCTTAGTCCATGGCGGACAAATGTCTTTACTGGACATGTTTTAGAGAGCTACAGAACTGCTCAGCAGGCTCTCACTTACCAGGAACATGAAGAACATGAAGAACATGAAGAACATGAAGAACATGTGCCTGTAGGAAGAACAGCTCTCGGGGTATCTAATCCTGGGAGTCTAACAGGAGGGGAATGATGTAGTCAATAAGCCTGTAAGGCTGCAAGGGCATGTAAAAGGGATGTGTTTCCCTTTCTGAAGAAATACTTTAGTACCAGTGACCAGAATTTGTAACATGCCTCAGCTTTTAAAAGCATTCTTTAAGTGGGCAAGGACCTTTACTCGGGAGAGGTGGTTTTCTTTAGTACAAATATAAACCAAACCTCTCCAGGACTCAAGTGCAATGACACAGCACTTTCTGCTATCCTTAACCTGGATCCCTGCTCTCCTCCTCCTGCAAACCACCACCCTGGCAGGGACACTGCTGAGTGCTGACAGAAGCTCTTGTTCCCACATGAGGAACATTTGTTTCCCACTCTACAGTCCTGTATGAGGTAAAAATTCAGTGGAGTGCAGTTAAATGCTGCACAAGAAAGAAATCTCAAAATGAGTTATGGTTCATATTCCAAGCCCCTCTTCTCACCTCGTTTGCAGGAAAAGGAGCACAACACAATGAGGTCCTACACATGCAAGTAAGAGGAATGAATTTAAGGGAGTTGGTGCAGAATGCCAGCAATTTCCTTCCATGAAACGTCTTTAAGAAAAATAAAGACAACAAAGATGTTACTCACTTCCACATCCATATCTTACAGTAAGATGATTACAGGGCACAAATGTGCTCTCTTCATTAACTACCCTTTCTCTATCCTAGGACATGACTAAGGAAACATTTAATTACATCCACTTTATTCAGCAAGACTATCAAACCATTCTTGTGCTGTTTAATTCTGAAATGGTTAACATATTTAAAAATAGGATCTAACAATTTGTGTGTGCACAGTATAATAAACGTAGATGCTTTTATTACAATCTTCCTTGCCACATATTTGAAAATAAAATTAATCAATACAATCACCATAACAGTCTCAGACAACAAATTAACACCATCCAATCAAGACACAGTTAAGATACTCAAAAAGGCAGTATGAGTAGCTGGAAACCTTGGTCCTCCGATTCTTTTGGGTAACACATTGATTATAGACTTTCCCCACTCGAGATAAAAATCAGCACACAAACATCAGCAGTTCATACTGCAGGTTTCTGAAGTGTTTCTATTGAGTGTGAATAGCAGTGATTTTAGCACAATGTCTTTATGCACGTCCCAATTCTCAGCATGTAGAGACTAATCCAGGCCCAGAGCAGACGGTTTGTAAACAACTTTTGGACTCTCCTGCACAGGTGGCTCTGCAAAGAGTGGCTGGACTTGAGCCACAGGCACTGCAAATCACTCCAGGGAAAAGGGATCCGACACACATCAATTCCAGAATGGAGAAAGAGTGTCAGGGAAGGGGAGTGGACACAAAGCATCCACCTCTCCCATGCTCCCGTGTGCTGCAGCATGAGAGGAGGAGCCCCTTGTGCCTCTGAGCTCTCAGACGTGGCAGTGAAGCCACCAGTGCCCAGCTGGTGAGAGCTGGACTGCTGGGTTACACCTCTCATGCTCTCAGGACTGCCCATGGAAGATTATCCATTATTACAGACTCCACTCTCTGGGCTAAAGTGCTTGTTCTCCTGTCATCAATTAGGACCTAAACTAGTTTAGATTAACCTTTTGTCTTTAACTAAAGGTTTGCAAGTGAATCAGACAACGCTGGTCAGTCTCCTCCAAGCCCCTCAATAAATAGTGGGCACTGTCTGAGACACTTTCCAGCTGCACCAGACAGACAGCAGGAACTCAGATAAAGATCCAGGTATTAGAAGCAGGAGGAGAGGAGGAAACGAAGTATTAGACAGTGCTGAGTCTTTGAATTTTGTTCTGCACATGAGCTTTGTGTAACTCTAAACAAATAAAAATGTATACAATGTTTTGAATGTTTTGACATTCAAAAATACCTGTTAGCCTGCTGTGGCTACAAAATGTCAGCTACAGAATATATTTACAGATAATTTCTGATGTTTGTTCCTGGCAAGAGGTGTTAAGCCCAATTCTTCACTGAAGACATAAACCTGACCTAATTAGATCAGGTCAGTGGGAGTTTAAAACAGGTATCACATGAGCAACCTCAGGGACTGAAGCAGATGAAGCCAGCAGCCCATTGCTACAGGATCCAGCTACTGTCAAACAGGAACTTTTGCAAATTGAGCACATTAGTATGAATATTCTTTTTGTTTTTGACATGGGTATGTCACAGATTCTAAGGAAGATGTGAATTACTGAACTGATCCATTTGTTGAAGAAGTGGGGAAAGGTTACACCTGACAGGTATAAACAGCTCCAACAAACATATCACTTTGTCTTTTATGGCAGGATCATGGCTCATTGTGGTTTACAATTAAAACCTTGTTTGCAAGGTAGCTCCAAGTTTCCTAAATTCCAAGCTTTTTTATTTCAGAGAAAGCAGCCCTTGCCTTTCTCTCAGTCCTCTTGTGAAATCTGTTTATTCTAATGGCAAAATAAAATTGTGCTGTCTCATACCTACTAAAGGGGCACTGACCATTGTCTGTACAGGTGGGGAAGTTCAGGATGTTGATTCCTTCTTCCTAAGAGGATGGTAGGGATTATACACTTCCACATGAAATAGTCTAATTTTAAAAGATTAATAAACTCATAGTTATGTTTGGAATATGGCATGCAGCACTTGGTTAATCCAATGTTAGAAACAGTTAAAATGCTTTTTGTGTTCAGCTGTTAAAATGCATCACCAGCTACAGTATTTAAAAATCTTTGCTGAGAGCAATTATCTCAGAAGAGGTAATTGTCTTCCTGGCACAGCTGCCCAAGCAAACAGCAGCTTATCTAAAAAGGGGAAAAAATATTAATATGAGTATTTTCCAGCCCATCTGGAAGTTTGTGTTACAGGGAGAACAAAATACTTGCACATCAATTTAAAAATCCAGTGCTGCAAAGAAAAGCAGTTCAATGTGCTCAAGGAATCATGGAATGGCTGAGGTTGGAAGGGACCTCTGGAGATCCTCTGGTCCAACCCTGAGCAAGCAGGGCCAAGCACAGCAGATTGCTCAGGGCCATCTTCAGTCAGCATCTGAGTATCTCCAAGGATGGAGAATCCACAACCTCTCTGAGCAACCCTTGCCAGTGTTTTTTTAATGTTGAAATTGATTTTCTTGTCTTTCAATTTGTGCCACTGCCTATTTATCACTTCCTTGGGCACCACTGAGAAAAGCCTGGTTCCCTCTTCACTGCTTCCCATCAGACACTTGTACACACTGCCAAGGTAGTTCATGTCTTTTTTCATGTTGGGTATCAGCCATGAGCTCATATCTGGTACTGACTGCTAATTTTAGCAACTGTTCACAACACCACAATTATTATTGCTAGAAAGTTATTTGGTGACAGTGGTTCCTAAACACTGTGGCAGTAGAGTCACATTTTGTAGATAAATTCCTGCTGATTTTTTTTCCTTAAATTCTCAAGGAACACGATTTTTTTTCCACTTTCAATGCCAAATGCAGGAGAGGAAATCAATTAGAAATGCAATTTCCATCCCCTTATGTAGTCTGAGACAAGTAAAGTTCATCAACTCAATTTGAATTTGACATCACACTATACCTCATCTTGGGACAAGGACGAACATGGATCCCATAGAGAAATCCTGTGGAAATGTGAGTGGTCAATACCTGTCAGCAGACCTGCCCTGCTGCTTTAGTATGTGGCTGTGATGCAAAGGACACTGGAATTATTAAAAAACCCATTTTGAAGCCTTACCAAGCAGAATTTTGAAATCAAGATGCATTATGAATAATAACAATAATGCATTTCTGTAATCTCTAATTGGTGTTGCTTGCAGAGACATTATGAACAAGTTAATTTTTCTGTTTCACTGTGTTTGGTAAATATGTGTAACTTACCAGACCTCATTAAACTAAAAATGCTACTTTTCCCACATTCCTTCATTGCTGAGCCTGCTGCAGTGCTCACTAATGTTAAGTGGAAGTGCCCATGTAGTCTGTAAGTACATCCACCCACGATGAACAAACCAAGGCAGGCAACTTCCAGGGTAAGAGCTGCTTTCTCTTTTGCCCTTAGTTAAAAACCAGAGAATCAAACCTGGCCTCAGAGGTAGAACTACACACTTCTAACCAGTGCTACTGAATAAAGGCATGATCTTGTTAATGAAGATGTTTCTGGAGCAGCTTTTGGAGGAAAATCATGTGGGCACCCATGGACATGAGAAATAAGCAGCCAGAACCTGTGACAACTGAAACTGTGCAGCTGTTCGTGGACAAGAAACAGGAGCAGAGATCAGTAACATGAATGACACCTCAAGGTCACTTCAGAGTACTGAACATGCCACACATCTTCAAAGTACTCCTACACACAACCAGAACTGTGTGTAGCTTTAACCCTGCTTAGTTTCATAGCAGCCGAGATACTGAGTACCAGAGTAGGTAACCAGCTACCTCCAGGAACAGGGAGCATGGAGCCAGCTCCATTGGCACTAGATGCCATCTTGAAATACATTTTCCAGTCAGTCAAGCATTCCATTAGCAAATTCACATCCACAGTCTTTGGCAAGGCAGGAACATTGCTCTCTTGCCCTGGGTAATCACACAGACTAAGTGAATCTGACAGACATTGGGATACCTGGGAATATGCTTCAATGCACACTAACTGTTCTGTTTTTAAAACTGAGCAAGGCCAGCACATATGTTTGAGAGTGGATATCTGCCTATGCTGGGCACTATTTCATGAAAGTCAGGTTTCTGTCACAGATCTAAGGCAAATATTACAATTTACAGGAAAGAAATGAGGACATCGATACATTGTGCGTTATTGGAGCCGCGGAGCCTTTATAACACGGTGGCTTTCACTATGATCTCTGGGTTTTCTATGTCCTTTTTGCTTTGGACCATTCTCAGTTCCAGCTGGGCTGAGTTTGGTTTGTTTCCTTCTCCAGCTTGCACTAAAAAAATGACATTAGAATGTCATTAAAGACAGCAGTACAAAAAGAAACAAGTTACATTGTTCTGTTACCCCACGATTTTCTCTACCTTTCTCCCTTCCCCAATCTCCCTTACTATTCCCTGCTAAAGGAGGTGGAGAATGCAGGTCAGCACTGTGATTTCTTATCACCACTGTTCCACACCTCTCTCCAGGAAAGAAACCTAGCTCTGCTGTTAATTAGGAAGCCACACAGACATGCTCAGAGAACCCACAGACTTCCTCAAGAACTCAAAGACAGGGGAACTCCAAGGGGAGAGAAGCTAAGAAAAAACTCCCCTCACATGGGCCAACACAGCAAAGAAACTGTGTTCAGTTGATAAACCCCTCTCAGTGCTAAACACACACTCAGAGGGACAGTGAGTGAGCTGCACTGAAGCAGGAGCTCTCTGGCACACCACACTCAGCATCTCCTCCAGTCCTGCTCTGCAGAGCTGAGTCAGGCACAGTCAGCACGGCTGCCATCCACCACCAGCTAAACAGTGACACCTGCAGTCGGCTCTCGTCAAAAACGGCCGTGGAGGAACAGCAGCAACCTGCAGACAGAACTACCGAGCTCGCATCCTGTAAATTCTCCCTGCTTCTGCACTGAGGGGCTGCCTTTAGTCAGGAAACCCAGAAAGCTCCTCGAGTGTTTCTTCTGATGGAAATCCAGGCAGAACACGGGAACAAGGTCTGGATGAATTTACCTTTTGCACTCTTAATGGTCCTTTGCAGAACATGCTGCATGGCTGACACAGTCTTTTCACATGCCACCTGCATCAACACAACATATTCAGGTTTTAGTAAAACTTCAGCTGCCTGCTTTAATATTACTTAATATTCATTAATATTATTTCAAAAACACTGCTATCAAGAGGAAAACGTGACTGACAAACAGGATGAGAACTATGCAATGCAGAGTTTGGGAAGAAAACTTTTTTACTTAATTCTCCCCAAACAGGTATTAGAAATCATACCTGTATCAAGGACTTTATGTTCTTAAGGGAAAGAAACAGAAAAAGGGATTTAAGAAATAATTTTCAGTGCTTATTATGAAGTGAGGATAAAAACGTAGTTATAAACATGCGTGCAGTCTGCCTCTCTAGAAAGAACAATATCTTGTTTGGCAAAATTACAAAATCAATCTCATTGAAATATGACTGCTTAATGCCCCTTTTGGCAAAAGGGAAATTCTGTGGCTTTTTCTCTGAGGTGAGGAAAAAAAAGCCAAAACAGAAGGCAGTCTTTAAATATGTCACAGATTATAAGTTTTTTAATACACTCAAGAGAAACAAGGTCCAAACTTGCAGAGAGATGAGGAACTTCTCCCACACCTTCAAATTGTTTGGGTGCTTGTGTGTCCATGCCAGAAGCATAGCAGCAAATAAGTCTCCTGTTCCAACAAAGACAGCATCCACTTTAGGAGACTCCACTCGAATTCTCTGTGTTATCCTGG
Source organism: Notiomystis cincta (assembly GCA_013398075.1). Taxonomy (NCBI): domain Eukaryota; kingdom Metazoa; phylum Chordata; class Aves; order Passeriformes; family Notiomystidae; genus Notiomystis; species Notiomystis cincta. Next base: position 42,411 of record VZRX01013137.1, on the reverse strand, counting down.
TACCATCTGCTTTAGCTACAACATAGATACACAGTTAATTGACAGACCCAGCAATTAATACAATAAAAATCACTAGATTTTAAAAAGAGATAGTTTTAAAAGTCATCATCAGATTTGCATTCATTTGCTGTTTGGAACAGTATTCTCAACTTTGTACCAGCTCCTTTAAAAGGCACAGCCTTCCAAAATGTGGCCAGCTTGGGACAGCATTTACAACTTCAGTACTGTACACACTTCATTTAAGAGTGAGGAGGGAGCTAGTATCTTCACTTTTCATCCCTCCTAACTGCCCTTCTCAGGTGGAAACATTGTGTGGCAGTCTGAACACACAGTAACAGGACATAGGGAATAGAGAGAAGCAGAAGGTATTTTATAAACCTATTAAGGGAGGAACAATCTGCTGACAGGACAGTGGGACTTTTCAGAAAAGCATTCAGACATTCCAAGTTCCTGTTTTATATCCTTACTACCAGGGTCACTACCAGGGGCTGTGAGAGTCCCAGTAAACCTCTCCTAGGACATCCAGGAACTGCAAGGAAGGCCAGACCTGGGCTCAAGCATCCTTGCCTGAGCTATGCTGCAGATATTCCTGTGTACAGCCCTGCTGGTTGGATTTTGCAGGTCCATCTCAGAGCTGGCTTGTCTCCCTGACCCTACACTGTCACTGGGACCTGTCTGCCACCACCCCCTGTCCTGCTCACCTTACTCAGGTCTGTGGGGCTGTGCCCTGGGCGTGGGGACAGAGTTCTGATGACCACACTCAGCTCTGCCCTCCCTCACTGAGCAGCCCCACCCCTGGTATTACTGCAGGGGAAGGTGCTCACTTGGGGGTCTAAGGGATCTGTGCTCCTCCCATGCACCACAGATGGGCCTGATGAAGATGCTCCTTCAAGGGGTAAATGACAGGTCAGAAGAGAGCACAGGTGAGGAAGGAGCTCTTGACTTACTTTTTCTGTGGCTTCCCAGAGCAATCAGGTAGTCATTTCCTAGAGGTGCCTGTAGATCTGAGCTTGTGATCACCACAGTCTCTGGTCCCATGGCATGCAGCATATCCATTACCTTTCAACAAAAGGTACAAAAAGGCAGGAATCAGGGGCTGCAATATGTGTTGATTACACTTTCATTCACAGGACTGAGGATTTTTAATATACATCTGATTTTTGGCATCTTTTGTAAAGAGAAAAAAACAGATTCTATTCAAATAATACACTCGAATTAGGGGCATTCCTTTGAAATAGGGGAACAAAAACATCCATATTTAAATGTACACACTTGTCAAAATATACAAGCATCTCTGTGTTATCTTTGGATGCTCCTCTGGAAAGAATACTCTGTTTCAGCTGTGATCAGAATTTTTGCCTGCATCATGTTTTCAGAACATACTATCAAAAGGATAAGAGAATAAATATACAGACATGTGCACCTGAGCTGGCAACTTGAAGCATTTGCTAGAAAGCCAACAACTTCAGGTCATGAAATCTTATTTAGCTACTACTTTTAGAGTTAACAAAAATTTAAAAACCTAAATCAGAGACACAGGTGTGTCTGTCTCAATCTTTTTTTCTCATTCTGTTTCAACCCCCAAACTATAGCTGTAAATTATATACCTTTGCAGACGTATTTCCACTCTGTGTTCCTCACTTAGACTCATTTATACTCTACTTCTGACATCAAAATTGGTTGCTACGGACAGAAATTATTTTGATTTCACAGAAGAAAGAATGTCTTCAATAATGAGTTTGGTATAAAACATGGATAAAATATTAATTCTCCCAGAAGAGTTTAACTAAAAATCCTCTCAGGCTAGCTATGACTCATGAGCAGCTGAATGATAAGGATTTATTTCTGCTATTTTTTAATACTTTATTGCTTTTCTTTCTTGTCTAAGCCTCCAAGTTCCTTCAGCTGTCAGACCTCTTTGCACAGACATCAGCTGGGTTTTAAAGAAGCAGTAAATCCACCAGCATACACTGACACAGTCAATCTGTGCAGTAATATTAAACTAAATTTCATTTCTCAGTCACAATTCACCAGAATCCTAATCTCCACTATTTCTAGTCATAGGACTTAGTCCCTTCTACTTTGATATTACATCATACTTAATTTTAGATTAGAAGACACTTCTGTCATCACAGGTCTTGTTAAAGGAAGGCAAGTATGAAATCATGGAAATCAATGCCAGAATTCCTACCACCTCCAAAGGGGACAAATTCCAGCATGGATTATTACTCAGACCCATATATGACATGCAGCTGGAAAGACAGACAGATTAAAATATAATATCCTGCAAACAACTGCTTTAAAAATGTTTCCATTTCTAAGTATAATTCCGTCTCTTTGGGAGAGATTTTTTTAAAGCCCATCACAAATCAGAGCTATGGCACAAATCAGTCAGGAGACCAACTGGCAAAACTGTTTAGCACATGCAACCCATGTTTGCAGCTGAAATGTGCAAATTTAGAACTAATGGATGCTCAGCTAATGATGTTCTCCTCAAGACTCTGGTTCCACTGGTGAGGATGGCAACAGAAGAGCTGAGATGGCAGCCGGTGCCATGAAGCACAGCTCATCACCCTCACCCAGCACTGAGGGATAGTGTAGAACTGGGGCAGTGGAAATTCAAAGAGATGAGATCTCTGTAGCTGCTCCCTGCTGGGAAGGGATGCTGACCAACCCATGTTCCCTGAGGTTGCTACAGCAAAACAACAACAAACATTTGGGCTGACAGACCCCCAGCTACTCTCCAGGGTGCCACTGCAGATGCTGTTTGTTTAAAGATGGTGTTCTTTTGAAGTTCAAAACCAAACTGGAGGGAATAACATCAGTCCATTATGAAAGCACTTGGCTAGCCAACAAAACAAAGAGCTCAGCCCTTCTCAAGACATCAATAAAACAGTATTCCTATTTTGTCCTTCACCACCAAGGCCTACAGCTTTTTATTGTCTTCACTTTGTGTGAAAGGGCAGATCTTTACACCTCAATGCAATGTATCTGCAGGCCATCTATCATCTGCATATGGCAATGACAGCAGCTGTCAGTGCTGTGGATTTATCTGGGAGAAGGAGGAAAAGCTGTTCTCACCACTGGCATTGCTGAGTGTGAACAGCAGAGCCTCAAACAGGTTCCTGATGCCCGGGGTCCCCTGGGGTTTTCACCCCAATCCAGTAATATCCAGAGAGCTGGCAGTGTCTGGGAACCTGCCACGTGCTGCTGCCACTCCTCCTTCACTGCAGAAAGCAAGCTCAGAGAGAGGTGCTCATTGCCACTATAATCCCTTTCTCTGGAGCTCTTTTGGGAAGTTTCTTCAGGATTCTGACACTAAAACAGGAAATCTTTTGTGCCTGGAGCGTACAAGCTTTAATAATAAACACAGGGAAAGGACAGAAGCCAAAGTGACTCCAAGGTTGAAGACAAACTGCAAACTGCAGCATTGCAGGCAGGAATGCAGAAAGAGACCTCACACATCCCACCCTTGGCCTACTTACCTCCAGTGCATCTTTTTCTGTGTAAATCTTCCTGCCTGTGAGTAACCTGAGAATGAAACAGAAACCTTAAAAGAGCACAAGTTCTTTCTCCAGGCAGTGACTGTTTGTTTGCCCCCTCAAAGGAGGAAAGCTGGGACTGCACCAAGCAGGCCTGACCCATCTGCACTCCACGCTCTGCTGGACCAGACCTCTGTGCACAGACACACAGTGCTGCTGAAGAGCACTCACACCAGTCCTACCCTGCCTCCTCCAGAGATCCCTGGATCACAAAAACCCCCTCCCAAGTGTCTTCTCTCCTTCTCCCATGTAGCTGCTCCCTCCCCTTCAGGGGACAGCCTGTGCTGCATCACCACAGATTATCTCCTGACCAAAGAGTCATAGCTATGTAGACAGGACAGGCAGGAGGCATTTAAATTCTTAGCTCCTATGAGATGTTGCCATGGTGGTATTTCTGAATCTAATTCTTTTTGGGTGGGGGAGGAGGCTAGGGGAGAATTTGAACCACATTATTTCAGTTCTGATATTCTGGCACATAATAAAAGTTTTCATAGTAATGGGTAAGGATGGGGAAGGTATTCTTTTAACCTGTCCTAGAAACAGGCCTCTGGTGATAACAAGAAATAATCATGAAAATGAGAGACTGGAGAAAACAAGAAGAAACTTTTCCTCACATAACTCCTGGGGTTTTTATTGGTTTCAATATGCAGCAGTTGAGGTTAACTGAAAAACACCACCTGAAAGTAACAGCTACAACCCAAACCCCAACACATACCTACACAAGACACCATACCAAGACAAATAAAATTAAGGGGTATCAGTCTTCCCTGCTTTTTTCTCCAGGTTTATTTGGCTAGAAAAGGAAATAAGCACTTACTCAGCTTCAAACTGGTTAGGAGTGATTATATCTGCAACAGGCACAACTTTGTCCCTGTAGACTGGCAGGAGATCCTTGGGCACATACTGGGAAGAAAAAACAGTGTCAGAAGTTGTCAGCAGTGTTTGAGGTGTGGGACTGCAACTCTCCTTCCCTCAGCCACCACTCCTGCTGCCACTGAGTGACCTGAGAGCTCCAAGCTCTGCAACTGCAGTGGCAGAGCATCCTCCAGCTGGGGACACTGTCACCAGCAGCCCTTTCTTCCCTGGAGGGGATGGGAAGCACCATTTTTAAGCAGATGGACCTAAATTGACAGCACTAAAAGGAAGTGATGCCTGGGTGAAGAACTTTCAAGTTCTCCCTCACCAAGGTGACACAGCAGCATGAGGAAATATAGTGTCCAGCTCGCTCATGTCCTTACCTACAAACCAAATTATTTTGTTCAAAAATTTTTGATCAGAAATTAATGTTTTTGTGTCAGTGTGCAGCCTGATATTGGCACACAGGACCTTTCTGTCACTGATCACAGCCCAGTGCCCAAAAGCTGTCAGATCCCACATGAAATGAGTTGTCTTCATTCAGTTCCCAGGATGACTGACAGTGGCAGCCAGGCCACCAGCCAAAACACAGCTCTTGTGAGCTGTGAAGGGTGGAGAACTCCAGTGGAACAAGGATGAGGAGCAGGGGGATATTTGCCTGTGGACAGGGTCTGTATTCCCTCTGCTGTCTCAGAGGAGAGCCAGAAATAATCACAGGGTTGTGCAGCTGTCATTCTTTCCACATACCAATCTCATTCCAATATAAGAAAATTAAGTACAAACTGACTTGATGCTGAGATCCAAAGCCACACTTAGGTAAAGCACCTTAGTTTTGTGGTTTAAAAACTAATAAATCTTTATATAACAAACATTCACTACACAGAGAATCCAAACAGAAGAGTACTAACCATAGAGCCTTCTCCATTCCACTTGTCACCCATCACAGGATCACACACTGGAAAAAAAATTGGGGTTTAGAAACAGGGTAGAGTTACAAAGACCCTGGTGGGAGGAAAAAATTTTAGGTAGCAGTAGTGGCTATGGAAAAGCACTGAGCACCTCAAAGTTCACACACTCTCACAGCTCTTGCAGAACACTTAGCTTGAAATTTATAACTGGTGGCTGCCAATTTTGGAAGAGTAAGCCCTGCATCTTAAAGAGTTATCAGAGAGCTGGAATCACCCTCTCCTACCTGATTCCACTTTGTTATGTCTGAAGGAGATGAAGGGGCTTTTGTTATGGAAAACACAGAGAGCCCTCCCCTTCACTGCCCAGCCCTAAACTCTGGAATGGTAACAAGGTGGGGAGACACATGGCAGAAGTTAATAGCTCTGAAAAGACTCCTGTCTTTACTGTAGTGTAAAAAATACAGGACAAATGCACACACCAAAATGCTGCATATATATTTAAAAAACCCAATCCCTAATATAATGAAACCATAAGAAAATTTATGCCAAAGTACATAAACTCACACTTGGTGTAATGATATTAACACATTTGGCACAGATTCTGCATCACCAGCAGTATTAACAACACAAGTGTCCTCACTGAGGATGGAAACAGCCTAGCACTGCACTTCAAAAAGAAACACTGTTCATTCTATTAAAAGATCTTTAAGCAAGATCAAAAAGAAATACAAATCCAAATATATCAAATCAATGTCCAATCAGTATTTCAGGAAGTTTATATGAATAAAAAGAGGGCAATTCATTTTACATTTAAAAATATTTTATGTTAAAATCAATTTATTAAATATAAAGCAACACAAAAGCCTTGCTGTGATCTCACCACCTGACCACTTCCTTCCTGTTCTAGACAGTGAGAAGTCCTTTTCTGTTCACATTCCAAAAGAGCCTTTAGCTTTCACACAAGGCTATGAAGAATTTGACAATCCAATAGTGTTAATAAAGGCTAAAAAACAACAAAACCCATACAAGATTTCTCTGCTGTATTTTGCTAAATGAGACCTGTGCTTTGCTAATTTTAAGTCGTGTATCACTGTGCAGTCCTGCCAGTCATCCTAGAAGTCTCCTGGCCACACTGTTTACTGAGCCTGAAGGTGACAGCTCAAACCATCATTCCCAGCTTTTTATCCCACTAAATCCTCACTGGCTTTGCCCTGTCACTCTGCTCAGTTCAAGCCTATGCTGGTTATGTTCAAAATTCCTGAAACACAGGAGAGGAAGGAAGGGAAGAGAAGAAATCTTTCCTCAAAGGTTGAATGTTAGTGACAACAGCTGCTGGAGCCTGCTGCTCCCACAGAGTATTAGCAGAAGGTACCAGAGCTAAAACAGCCCTGGAGTTTAAGGTAAATCATGAAACTTTTGAGGCAAATAGGATATTTTTGGGATGTTACACAGAACCATGGTGGGGCAACATAGGAGAGCCTGTCCTGCTTTGGCTGACTTGGAAATCAAGGAGAGGCTTCATCTGCCAGCAGAGCAGCCTCTGAACTGTCAGCAGCAGCAGCTGGCTGGGATTTTTATCTTTTCCTGCATACAGACAAGCAGTCCTCAAGGCACACTCTCCTTTGGATGGCACAGTGCAAGGAACACACTGAAAGGCAGCAAATCAGGAAGATAAAAACCCAACTCCCTCAACACCTAAAGCTGAAATGAACCATCACTGGAGGCCCAGCTGGCTCCAGCCAGACCAGAAATGCTGTGTAACATCAGAGCAGTGTTTTCATCCAAAAATGTGAAAATGATGACCATATCCAGTGAGGAAGCAGACAGGATTATAATGACATCCTTACCATACACAAGGTTGGAATTCTGTTGCTTCAGCTCCTGGACAATATCCACCACCATTGCCAGAAATGATGTGTCTCTTGTATAACCTTTGGGAAAATAAAATAAATTTAAAAAAAAGACACCTTTGAAGTCTAATCTCATGAACACTTCTGCTGTTTTTGATTTGGACAGGAATGCTGCATACTTCTTATCCTTTGGATAAATGCATTTTTAGAACAAAGGCATTTCAGTAGTTGACTCAGGAATAATAGGCTGGAAGACAAATTCAGACAGTGCTTGCACAATTACAAGTATAACTGTAAAAATCCATTTACTAAGAATGTTGTAAATGAAAGGCTTATGTAACTTCAAAATGCTTGAACATATATAAACAAAGGTCAGGCTATAAAGAAAAACCATTCCTTTTGATAAAAACACCATTCTGATCAGTACTATTTTTCATGCAGTAAACAGGAAATATTTTAAATTCCATATACTTCTCTCATATTCTGTCTTGAAGCAATTTTTTATTATGATTACTGTTCATGCTGATAAGAGTCCAATGCATTAATGCAGTAGAGATTAAACCTTAACTATTTTAGAACAATTTCCAAAACACCAATAAAGTTCCTATCTTTTAGGCTTGGCAGTGAGATAAGCTGGAAATAAATGTTACTCTATTTCAAGGCCCCAGTCACAATGCTAGCATCACAATATTCTTATTTAATCATTAGTTTAAAAATTTTATAGATGTTTCTTATTTATATATTTATGTATTAACTTTAGTTACAACATTTATGAATTAATAATTTGATTTTGATTTATTGTAGTTCATTTCTTGGGGGTAGTCCTGTGCAGGGCTGGGAGTTGGACTTGATGATCCTTGTGAGTCCCTTCCAACTCAGCATATTTTGTGATTCTGTGATTCAATACTATTATTTTTAGCAAAGTAGCATCTCTTGATGTCCTTGGAAGTGTCCACTCTAATAAAGTAATTTAAAGTACACTTAAAAAGTAGATTTTGGAGGTTTTTTTTTTTAACTTGAAAAATTTATCAATTATTAGATGTTGAAGAGAAATGGAAAAAGTTTCAAGGATTTTTTGGTCAAAATGCTTTGTCTTATATCTATGAAGTGCTAAAAATCAATCAAAAGAGTCAAGCAGTGATTTTATTTCTTAAATGACCTGTGATGGCAGACTGGCTGGAAAACAATACTGAGGTTGAACAACATCATTGAGAGAGGTGTTTAAAACAGTTACACTGAACTGGAATTTATCTCTTACCTTGAGTATCTTACTGTAAATGAAACAAATGCAGGAAAATGTACAAATAAGTTACAGTCACAAAAAATTCATGGAGTGTTACTTTGTATAATTGGCCTAAAGATAATAATTTTAATCTCACTGAGATATCTACAGTCATTAGACAATTAACAGCCAAATCCCACCTGCTGATAAATTGCTCTTTGGTGTTTAAATAATCATATCCAGGTTGTTGGAGGTACAAAGTAGTTGTGCACTATAGTGAATGCCTGTTTGAAGAGAAATATTTGACTTTTGAGCCTCAATGAAAAAAACTGAATTTTAAGTTCAGCCACAGTGCAACTGAAGACTAAAACACAGAAAGTATTATTAAATATTGAGAAATTACTGCTCTTTCTACCCCTGCCTTCTTTTTGTCCATATTGAAAATGGCTACAGCAAATGAGATTTTAAAACAAACTCGAACAACACACAAAAATCCTATTTTCAAAAACTTATTAATAAATATTCCCTTTTTCTCCAAAATTCCTTTTTGCTGAAGATTTCTATTTTCCATCTACCATTTTTAATCTCTAACATCCATTTTACCAGTGATAGGAAAGGAGTAGAGGTCTTTTCCAAGAGTTGGAAGTGAAATAAAAAAGGAACATTTCACTTAAAAGAATACTCAAATATTATTTATAATTTTTGCACACACTAACATCTCCTGAAAATTCCAACAACACAGTGCAATTTTCCTGGAAATGTCCTCTTTGTGAGTTCCTTCCAAGAAAGAAAAGATGTTTGTCTATTTCTCAATAACAAAGAATCCACTTATGTCAAAATTAATTTCTTAAACTTAGTTCAATGTATTTGCTGTTCAGTCTTCTTTATTTTGGAGACATTCCCTGAAAAAGCCCTGACAATAACTCTTAGGACATGCCACACCCTTTAAGCCAGAATGACTGCTTTGGGGTTATAACCCATGCACTTAAAATTTCCAGTTTTTCCTGTGTATAAAGAACTTTCTTGTATGTGGAAGCCAGGAAATCAATCAAATCTGGTGATGTATTTCTGCTTATCTTTAAAAAGTCCCAGTTCACTGCTGTAAGAAATTGATACTGTTATCCAAACCAGATGCACAGCTCTTACTGAGGTGAAATCTGATCAGTAACCTACTTTTGAGAAGCAGGAATTGGGTGAGAAGAAATTTTTAATAAAAACTTCTTGCAGAATCTCTCTTTTCTAGAAAACATTCTACAAGAAGTTCTCTTTGCCTGTATTTATGAACACTTTGCACCCAGTGCAAGCACAGGTAAACACTTCAGAGCTGTATTCACACAGATGATCCACACAGTAGTAGAGCAAAAAATCAAGATATATGACAGAGTCAAAACCAAAACTCAACTCTACTCATACTTTGCTCAGTGCCCAAAGCACTAAGCCTTAAAGATCAAGTAAAAATCAAGGACAGACAACTGTTTATAAAACCCTGATGCAGTACCACAGAGTGCTGGTACTGCAGACATAGGAGAGAAGGTTAAACACATGTCTTCCTCTAATAAATTTAAAAATAATACTCTGACATTCCTCATCCATTGTTCCAGTAGAGGCACTCCCAAAATATTAAGAATGCCTGTACATGACTGGCCTGTACAAGTCTGCAAATTATCCAAGAGGATCAGTTTACCTACCCAGTTCCAACCTCCCAGCTGGAGAACTCTGGCTGTTCCAAATTAAACAGCACGAGCCAGTTCAGACTCTAATATACAGGTGAAATTTTACTTGGTTGGTTTATAACAAAGAGGGATATGTTTTACATTTCTTTACTCCTGTTTACATGTCCTGGGAACTCCAGGGAACAAACTCTTCTTACCTGTGAGCACATAATCATACTGGTTGACCTTGTTCAGCTTCAGTCCTTCGTAAAGTTCATGAAGCTCATCTGAATTCAACACCTGACCCTTCCAGTGGGCATAGCCTGCAAAGCAAACACCAAGACATTTTTCAAGAGATGGATTTTCTATTTCAGATCACACAGATGATGCACTTGCAGAAACTACATCAAATATCAGCATCAGGAAGCATTTTCTCCTCCCTGCCTGTAAAATGCTGTTGCTGAATGAAAGCTGCTGTCAGCACAACAGTTAATGTGCTCAACTTCTTAGCACCTCTGCCTCCCAAAGGAACTGGAGTGACTACACTGCAGTCTGAGGGTGTCCATTTACCAGCAAATCAAGCTGAGCACACACAGGCTCCTGCAAGATTTCCCATGGAGCTTTTGCAACTACCCCTTTCCTGTGTGGAGGAGGAAAAACATATGGTTTAGACTTTACTGGAGGAGGGTGTCAGTAGAATCTATTTTTGTTATTTTATACAATATAAAAGAAATGAAAATATGGACAGTTAGAAGACATTCTTAACAAGCTTATAAATCTGTCTGGACACAGCTCTGCACCCATCAGACACCTGCATGTCACCAACAGAGTGACCACAGCAGAACAGTGCCATGGATGCTCTTTAAACACCCAGTGTCATCTGACAGACTTCCTTCCAAAAATAGCACAGCTTTAGTGCTGAGGATCCTGGAGGAGGAGGAAATGACTAGCAGAAAGACACTACAAACAGATAAATAATATCCATAAACTCTCATCTTTGAATGACTGCTAAGAACTGCAACCAAGTATGCTCAGCTGAGAGAAGCAGTTGGGATAAACTCAACAGATTTCATCAAACACTGGACCAAGGTCTGTGGCAGCCAATTCCAAGGGAAAAAAAAAGTATCTCCCTTAAATCTCCCTTAACAGAATCTAAACATTTGCTGGAAAATGTAAATGCACCTTGCACCTTGTCATCAAAGCCTGCCCATCTAGATGGCACCAATCACTCCCTTGTGAGTCATTTAACTCTTTCAATCTCCATAAATTCAGAGTTCGTTACAGAGCTTATCTTTTTATTAATTATAATTAGGGAGAATGAAAGGTTAAATGAGGTATCTTCTTCCATATCTGCCCTGTGTAAAGACAATGGTATTTTGTTTAACTTCTGCTCTTGCAGTTAGAAAATTCTGTGATAAAAACTGTTGGCTTTGATTATCACTGACTTATTAGAGTGACTGCCAAAAGGTGCCTGAGCCTGGGATAAGCACATTTTTCAGTTTTCCTTCTTATGAATGCAAATACACCCACTGTATGGTGAGCAGATGGATCATTTTGCTCTCCTCAGCTCACAAAGGCCAAGCCTCTAAAACACAACTTGCTGCCAGCTGGCTGGGGGCCTGACTCACATCAGCCACCACGACTCCCTCCCAGGAAAATGCTTTTCACAAAGTCCCTGTGAAGAAAGGGACAAAGTGAGGGATTTCTGTGTGTAGGGCTGTAGATCAGTGTGACACACCCCTACCCAGGCACAGGCCCAGCCCCAAGAGTATGCAGAACCCCTGGCTGCACCTAAATCTGTTACTTGATTTATTTAACACAAGTGCAGATGTTTGTTCTGTTTGTTCACATCTGCAGCATCACAGAAAAATAATCTGCCCTCTCCTGTTCCCCAGTCTCTGCAGCACTGCAGTAAAGGGACAAAACAGAATCCTTCCATTGTGGCCACCAAAAAACTGGGTGCACTTTTCACCCAGAATCAAGGCAAAAATGCTCACATTTATCTTGCACATGGCCATAAAAATAACTATGGTAGATTGCCCAGACAACCTGGATACTTTCAGGAGCCATTCCTCCACAGACCCTGTAAACTCACTATTTAACTAAAAGTTCACCTTCCCATGTCAAGTTGTTTTAAATGGTCAATGTAGAGGGTTCATGTTACACTGATCCTCCACTGAGGGAGAGAAATAAATACAAAAAGTCAATGTTAGGCAGCAGCCCAGCTTAGCTCTGGAGCTGGTGTCACCCACATGGGGTAGGGACATTGTCTGAACTCTGTAGCAATGACTTCCACAGGTAACTTGAGGATCCTTTTTATCACCTGGTAACGTGCAATGCAGCCTAAAGCCTAACTACAATACATGGCAGCCAGAGTTAAAAACAAAGCCCTGGGGAAGCTCTCAGGGAAAGCCCAGCTATTGAGACATTAAAAAAAATGGAATACCTTCACTGGAGCTGCAGAGAACTGTGATGTCACCAGGAACTGAATTATGTTCAAGGAAGAATCAAACCAAATCAAAACTGGCAGCAAGATGGGAACCCTTCTATGGCCTTTCCCCAGGGTAATTTCATGTAATGTGACAAACAAGGGGCAAACCCTGCATTTATCCTACTTCCCTGGTGCAATAAAAAAACAAACAGACAGAAGAAAAAGCCAGATACTTGTGTTCAAAAAGGGTTTCATGAAATGGGGGATGGAGACCTTGGGGTCCCAGGACTATTTTGAAAGGGGAAAGGCAAAAAGGAAGAAAGCTTTGGGTAAAAAAGCACCAAATAGTTCCCCTGAGTGGTGGTCTGAGAGAGCAGAGGGAACACTGCAAATCATGACACAGCTCTTCGAAACTCCACTGGGCTCAGAATGCATTAGGCTCCCAGATTTGTAATAATTTTAAACACATGGATGAACAGAAACACTTAAACAACCTCATACCCCTTCTGCCTATCTGTGTTAAGATCTTTTATTGCAATTACGTTATCTATTTGCTTTTAGCAGATGAGGCAATGAAAAGCAAGTAAGATATGATGCCTCATGTCACTAAAATGATGAACATATTCATCAGTCTCCAAGGAAATGTCTTGGTTCATTCATATGAAAAATAAAAAAATTAAAAACAAACAAACAAACAAAACCCAAAACCAAACCAAACCAAACAAAAAAAAACCCGAAACCACCACCAACAAAAACAAAACAATAAAAACCAACCAACCAACCAACCAACAAACCCACTATAAACCCAACCCAAATCAAACCAAACAAACCCACACAAAAAACCAACCAACCAAAAAAACCACCAAACCAACCAACCAAAAAAAAAACAACCCACCAAAACCAAGAGATGCAGCTAACCCAGAGATGAGTTTACACATTTTCTTTCTTGCCTTCCTCTGCTTTTTTTTCTCCTTTGGAATATATTTGTAATCATCTTAATTACTTTCAAAAACAAGGAAGGAAGAAAATCAAAGTACCAGGCATATCAGAAGGAAAAATCCCCAACCAACTGACCAACACAGGAAAACAAAAACAAACTACCATTTTAGTACAGCAAAGCATGTAAGATTTCTTTGTTTTCCAACACAGAACATTCTGTTCTGAAGTTTGAGTTCCTCCTGTGGTGCTCCCTGCAAAACTATTCCAAGTGGCTCCAGTAACCAAGAGTTTCACATGGGAAAAATAAAGTTCTGGTGTTTAAGGCTCATGATGGACAGGCAATCTGGGCCCAGCTGTGTCACAAAATTCACATTGCAAACCCCAGCAGACAATCTGCTCTGGACACATGACTCAGCTGCAGCTACCAGGAGGCCTTCAACAAAACCAGAAATTCAGTACCAAATTCCCCACTGGATTTTTTTACAGCTGGTCACAGTGTGGGAGTAAAATGCTGCCAGAGTCAGGCATGAGGGGAGATCTTTTCTTTCTGTCCTGCACACACAGGGGTGAATGAATCACCTGGGTGGGCAGATTGTGCAGAATCACATCAAGACATAATTGTAATTTCTCATGTATTAGACCTACCAGCCAACCCAACCACCTACTACACACCCACTAAGTGGAAGTCAGAAGTGCTCAAGAATAAAAAGAAAAGTAACAGGAAAAAAAACCCCAGGCTGTTTGTTCCAGAGCTGTTTCAAAGGTAGGATTTGGATGGCAGAGTAAGCACATTATTGCTTAAAATTAACCTGCCAATGAAAAAAGAAACTGGAAATCACTGAAGAATTAAAAATGAACCCCCCAAAAAAAATCAATTATACCATTAAAAATTAATCTAGATTTTTATTTTTGCACATCATATGAGGAGATGCTTCTGCAAACAGTGTATTAATATAGGATAAAGAGCATGGTCTTTGTAGGCTGCATGACAGCTTCTTTTATTTGTATGTGAAGCATGATGCCACTCACATGTGAGTCACTCTAATCACTGAGGTTCCTCACGAAGCAAAATGACAAATTGTTCTCCCAGGGCCACTGATTCAAAGCACATTTTCCAAATTTCAGGATTATCAGAGACCAAAAAAGCTGAATTTCTGAGCAGGAGTCAGCAGAAAGAGGCCTGTGGTATCTTACTAATTTATAGACAGGACAAAAAAGAGCAATAATGATTCACCAAAGTCTGTTAGTCATAAATTCTCTCTGCATTTTATTTGCTGCTAATTCCAAGTTTAAAAACAGGGAAAGAAGGAAAAAAAAATACCATGTCCAAAACCTTATACATTCTTCTACCTGTGCTCCTCTGGCTTTCTTTGAGAAACTACAGCTCCCAGCTAGATTCTGAAGGAGGAGTTTGTCCTCCAGCTTTAATGATGATGACAGAAATGGTTATTGTAAAATTTTGTTTTTATAAGAAAATCAAGTTACCTTCACCCATTCTCCCAGCACACAATGCCTGTGGTACTGCAGGACAGTGCCAGACACAAGCTCTGCTTCCCAAAACCATGAGGTTTTGTGGCAAACTTTGGGATTTTTTAACAGATTTAGTAAAAAACCTCAAAATTACAGGAAAAAAAAACCCAACCAAAAATGTGACTCCTAAGTATCATGAGTAGTTCCAGTATTTTAAAGACTTGTGATATTTGAGATATTTTTGGGTTTAGGATGCTCATTTCTGTCTTCCTGTGGGAGCAGGAATCACTAATTTGTTGCTCCTTCCACTGTCTGCCAAACCTTGAATGAAACACTGGTAACCTTTCCTTGGCTGTGATAACATTAAAAACAAATTTAAAATCTTCTGTCTTTTTTTGTTTTAAAAACCTGGTCACCCTATTGGTAATGCAGTTTTCCCATCTTCAGACACATTCAGTTTATGGTCAATAAAACCTCTATTAAGCTCTTTCAGTGCCCTATAAAGCTGATTTAATCTTGAAACAGGAAGCCAACAAACACCACGCGCTCAAGCATTTCAAGCACCAAATAATCTGACAAGAAAAAATTGCTTAATTTCTGGAAGATTACAACAGTTTTACCCAGCTATTGAAACTAAACAACAGAAAACCCCAAGCTCCAAAACTAAATAAACTTTAAATAAACAGAAGTCACACCTAAGTATCTTTGAAAAACACAAGAGAACCTTTGTACTGTGCCAAAGGGCACAAGCAAAATAAACAGATTTTTGTCTGAGCCAGGAAAGGCCTCATTCCCTTGTTTAATTATTACCTCTTTTTCCTCAACAAGTAGAGATAGCTTTCAAGCTACCTTTGAAACATTAATTTCTTCTTCCCAAGGTGACACTAAATTCCTTCTATGATACGCATCTTATAACTTTTTGAAAGTTGCATGAATTTCAACAGAGTAAGAGCCTGATCTCTGTTCCAAAATTTAGTAGTTTATTAATAGAGCTGTACCTGTGAGATACTGGAAAAGTACCTCAACTTTTGTCTTCTTTTCTCTTTCTCAGAAACAACTTTTGCTCTTTTCAAAGACGTTAAAGCCAGAATTTGCTCTCAGATTGTTTTGTGAAGACACCTGTAGATTTTCTCTATCTAGAGTAGCTTTCCCCTCAAACAAGACAGCAGATATATGTACAGTGATCCAAAAACAGCAAGTCACTTGGAGTTCCTTTATGGGTGAAAAGTATTGGTAAAATAAACATAAATTTCAGCTTTCTTTAAAAAACATGAAGTCCTCTAGCACTGTGAGAATGTTAGGAAGTCTGAATGTATTAGGTGAGTGCATTGCACTCAGGCTTAGAGCTTAAATAAAAATACACCCAAATGTATTAACACCCTTCCTCCTGCCAAAATGAAATTTTGGGATACTTGGCAAGCCCTCTGGGTGGATACATAGAGAGGAAAACACTGGGTCTACCTCAGTATTCTTTTGATGTTTGCATTGGTAGTGGGACTATGACTCTCAGAATTTCCAGAAAACCACTCTGAAGACTCCCTTATTCACAGGCCTGGCTGTGTAAATGGCTGTATTTGTGTTATTTCACTATCTGAGTTAATTAGATTACTGCCTAACAAAATAAACTCTGTAGGGAAGAAGAGGACATTACCATATCCATCAAATCAATGCCCTACTCCCATATCCAGGCTTCTGAGAGACTTGAACCAAAACAAGAAAATTAGATTTCCATCCCACGTCATGAAAATTTGAGTGAAAACCTAAGACCAACATCCCCTCCACTGTCATGGGATGAGGTGAGCCCTGGGCTGACTGTGGAGTAGTATTTGTAAAATTTTACCTGTGTGGTTTGAAAACTGGACAGAGTTCACTGTATCAACTTCAAAGCCCAGAACCTGTAACAGAACACAGGAATATTTCTTTTACTAACACAGCTTTAATGCATTACCCATATCACAACACACAGGGAAGGACTCCTTGCTTTCCAGTGCAAACTAAAAATCTCAGGAGCTGAGTTCAACAAACATGCAACATAAACAAACAGCACAGTGCTCTACTACAGCCACGAACTGGGAACTAAAGTGCCACTGGCAACAGCACCAGAAAAACACAGCTCTGGATCCTCAGGCTGGAGTTCATCTGGGGATAAGGACAGAGAGGTTGGTCCAGCAGCAAGCACTGAAACCTTGAAGAAAGCCTTGACTGGCCTTTTTTGGCAAGAAAAGAAGTACAAGGTACTAAATTAATGCACAATATGGAGGGAGGATGCTGTTGGCATTCCAGAAAACCAATTTTTCTAAAAGGAGGGCAGAAGGATCTTAAAAGGGATCAATATCACAAGCCATATTTGGATGTCACAATCAGCTCCTCTACAACTGAAAGAGAACAGAAAGAAATCACAGAGAATTAATTTGGGATATGATTGGGCAATAAAGGGGAGAAAGAAACACAGAATAAAAAAAGCCTAAAGCATGCTCCAAAAGCCACCTGCTACATTGCACTACCAGCAATCCAAATACTGAAATACCCAATAATTTGCTAGTGCAATCAACAAATATTCTTATTGCCCAAAAATATACAAATACTATGAAAATAAGATCATCCAATCAGGAGAACAGTAATGAGGATTTTTAACCTGACAATACCTGTTTAATACAGACAGGCACTGCTAGTCAGGCCATTTTTAGACATTTTTATGTGTCACGCAAGGAATTCTAATGCAAAAGTGACATTAAGAGTGTGACAAAGCCGAGTCTTTGTTTCCACATCCAGCTTGCTCTGAGTAAGAAATCTCCTCAAAAGAAGTGCTGCTATGTATGGCTCAGTGAGTCACACTGGGAGATAACAGGAATGATGCACCACTGTGTATGATCCTCTTTCAGGCAATTTGCTGGGAGGGGGGAGTGAGGGAACAAAGCTTTTCCAGTCACGTTTTCCAGCGAGACTCACGCCTCTCCCTTTTTTTGTCATGCAGGCAACTCCTTCCCATAGATTAAAAACCTTCTGGGTGTCTGTGCCAGACATCAGGCTTTCCCTGTGCCTGTGCTTCTCCTGTGATAAGCCCTTTATTCCAATACCTGGCTACAAGATGGAGCTACGTGCTGTGACAGGTTGTTCCTTCTGCCTGCAGGTGCTGGATTTCTGTTGTTTCACAGCTCACATCCACACAGGTCTTCGTAGAATAAATCTCTTATTTCAGTATTTAATAAAGGTTTCTGTTCCTTTCTCACCACAAGGCAAGGTAATCTTGCATTAAAGACAGTCAGAATGGTGGGTTACCTCAAGCTGAGCAGGCTCAAATTAAGCTCAGCACCTATGCTCCCCCCAGGTTCTTGTTTCATCTTGGTGGATTTTATTTTAAAGACCCAGGAACTGAACAATTGAGAACATGTCAACATTGTTATGACCTTACCCTTGATGTGTGGACATGCTGTTCAAGGAAATAAATGGGAATATGGCCTCTAACCAGACTGTCACCCCATAATCAATTCCCCTCCCTGCAATGAACAGACCTAAGTTGTTACTTCCTTAAAGTATCCTGGCAACAACTGTGAATTAATCCATTTCTCTGCAATATTCAGATCACGTCTCTCCAACTACTTAACCCCTGAGACTACAGAACACACTTACTGTGATTTACTGACTAATCAGGGTTGCACTCAGGGCTTTAGGGGAAGACAGCAGCCACAACTGCTGCAGGCAGGGCAGTTCTGCAACACAGGTTGTGGAAGGACAGCACTGTCCCAGGTGATGACAAACAAGCAGTCCTTCTTTAGTGTCTTCCCCAGCACCAGTTATCATTTGATTTCTCAACCAGGTTTTCCACAGAATTAGGGGTTTTGGGTTTGTTTTGGCCAGTTAATCTGCTTCAACCAAAAGATGGAAAAGTACAAGGGAGGCCTCCTCTCTTGGAGATAGACAGGTACCAGGTTAGCTTGGCTGTGCACTTGGCAAAATAAAGTAAATAAAATGCTTTGGAGAGAGGATGAAAAGCCACAGACAGCTCAAATTCTGCAAGGGACCTTGATATTCTCACTTTCCCCATCAGTACAAAACAGGCTTTAAAAAGCCTTTAAAGGTCTCCATAACAATCACTTACTGGTGTTACTCTACTCTGTCACAGTTTCCAATCTCCTCCAAAGTTTTGTTTTGAATAAACATGTATGACTGAAATCTAACACACCTAATTCTGAAACCTGATTCAACCCTCAAAATAACTCACAGTTATACCAAAGCATTTCCTTTTATACAGGTTCTTACTAAGGCCTAGGCTTAGCATTAGTAGTAGAATAATCAAAAAGGATGTTGAAGTCATGTTAAGACAAGGTTGTGTTTGTTTCCAAGGCAAACTGCTTTGAAAATCCCATGGGATTCAGTCACCAGAAGACAGCCTGAAAACAGGACTGAGGTGCTAAAAGCAGCTTTTCACAGCAATCATCTCTTCTAGGACTAGAGAAAAAACTGTGTCTTTATTTTGGTTTGCATAATTCATTTTAACAACCTGATCGTTTCTAGTGGATAAGGAAGTGTTGTTTCCTTCCTCCAACAATTAAAAACCAGTGTTAATGACTGTCATCCCTGACATCTAAAGGACATCAGAGACAGTTTCTGATGCACTGAATGATGGACAGTTTCCTTCCTTTTTAATACATACTCATACTTTTAATTCCTTAGGCAAAGCTTTAGTTAGCTAAAAAGCACTGATTTTGAGTGGTTTCTTTTTAATTAAGAATTTCTACTCATAAATCTCAAGTGAAAGTTAACTAATTAGAAATACATTATTTTTGTATGTACAGACCTAGAAAGCTGAGATCAGAGCAAATGAGTGAGACAAATCATACTGAAAAAAAGAGTTAATCTCTCATATTTGCACACAAAAGTACCAACTATCACTTGAAAATATGCATTTAGTTGGTATCACCAATTTTCCTATTGTAATAAACCAGTAAGTCAACATTTCTTCAGAAAAAATACCAGAAAGTAAAAATTCAAAACAACACTAAATTCAATATATAGAATTTCTTGCTTGTGTACACACTTATGTGTTCCTTGTACCTCTGTATAAATAAACTGAAGGGCTCACCCCACTTGGATTTTGCCAGTGGCAGAACAGGTCATATTTGATCAGCATCAGGACTGAGCTAAGAAGTGCCCTTTAATGCTTAATTTTTGCTTCTCTACACCAGCTTTGGGCCATAGCTGTGCCACCTCCCTGCTCCTCACAGGGAGGGTCCTGTGCTGACACTGCTGCCTCTGGTTTGAGAAGATGACTGAGTCCATCCTAAATCTCTCAGCCTGCACTCTAAGCACATGTCAAATGTTGCTCTTCTTAAGACCCAAACCAGAGTTGCCTGGATCACATCATACAGTGATATTTGCAGCTGAAATCTCAGAGGAAAATGGGCAAATCCAACATATTTTTCAACTATCTTCAAATAAAGGAGGCAGAACTGTTACACTTCTAAAATTAAATCACAAAACATTAAAACTGGAGGAGTTCTGTGCTTGGAAGGCAGATCTGAGTGACACACTTGAGAAAAATATTTGCATGATTAAATCCAAGCACACACACCAGAGCAGAATGCATTAGAAGAAACAATCAGCACGATGCACATAATGCATGACATCAAATACAGATGAGTTTTTCATCACAGGTAACTGAAGGAAAGGGACAAATGTCATCCAGTTCTTCCTCCAAGTGCTTTCCCAACCTTGCAAAGACAAAGTGGGACATGCACCTCTTCAAAATAGCAAATATTCAAGGGAAAAATCAACACACAAGAAAGGAAGAGACTTTAAAATACATGGACAACCTCTAAAGGTGTTGGTTCTTTTGGAAAAGAGGATGGACAGCCTAGTTTTCCTTAAAAACACAGAAGTAATTTAAACTTATATCCAGTCATAACGCCACAAAGAAAAAGCCAAGAAATGGGTCTCCTTCAGGACTAAAATTTTACAAGAAGTACCAGTTATTTCACTAGTAGAGCAACCTAAGGCCCAGACAGACAGGAAATGTCTTGAGCTGGGTAAGTTACATAAAAAGCTGGATCTCAGTTATGGTTCACCTCTAATCATGCAACCCTTTAGACTTTGGCAGTGTGCTGTGTTAATTAGAGCTTTGTTTAAAATTTACAGTCTCTTCCCATCCCTTCCAGAAAACATTTCAACCACATATACACTACAAGGTGTTACTTCTTCACCACAAAAAAATTCTAAGATTGTTAGAAATCAAATATTACAAACATAGATTCCAGAGGAGAGCCTCAGTTGTTATGTAAAAGAGGGAGGTTGAAAAACAAGAAGAAAACTATTTCAATGGAAAATTGTGAGTGTATCAACAGAGAAATGAGCAGGAGGATTTTGAAGCAAATGCAACATCTGAAACCCAGTTTTAATGACTGCCAACCTTTATGTTTATATTTGTGTAATCTACATTATGTACCAATGGTCTGGAGACAAATAAAAGTACTAATTTTTACCTACTAATCCTACTTGGTATCTGATTATTAACACCACTTGAGTCAGAAAACTGTTAACTTCAAAGATTAGCTCTGCCTCAGAGTAAATATTAATATAATTTCTCATTTAATAATTTTATTTACTCTGAGAAATGTGAATAGCTGTTCCTGAACTGCTTCTGTTTAAATATGTATAGCAGCTTTACTATGCTCCTGCAAGGGAACAAGGTATATTTCTAAAAGTGTCACACACCTTGTAGTACTCAAGAAATTCTCCTTTTTTCGTTGTTTGTATGTAGTTTGGGGAGGACAAAAGTATTATGGTTTTTTTTAAGAGAGAAGTATCTTACCTCTCCTAAGTGTGTGAGAAAAACTGTCTCTTGAATTACACAAACGCCTGAACTGAATTAAGTTTTAGTGGTTTCCAGGGTACTAAACATTATAAACAGACAAACCCCAAATCCCCAATTTCCAATGCATTACATGTACATATTCAGAGAAAGGGAGCTTAGAGGGGCTGAGATGCTCTGGGAATTGCTGTCCTTGGAGGTTTTCAAGACCCAAGGAAGATAAACCCCCAAGCAGCCTGGGCTGAACTTGGTGTTGCCCAAGCTTTGAGCCAGAGGCTCCTGAGGTTCCTTCCAGCCTGGATCATTCCATCATCCATTGACACAATTACACACAAAAAACTCAGTTTTATCATTGTAGAACTCCAGGTGATAAATCACACAGAATTTCACCACTGGCTCCCCATCCTGAAGTTCTGGTTCTGAGGATAAAGCCCAGGGGTACTCTGTGTTTACACTATTAACTATGCCAGCTTTGACAGCAAAGACAATACATCCTTTGCTGTTAAATGACCAGTGGACCAATTTAACTAGAATGCTTTAGTTTGTACTTAATTTAAATAACCTTAGAGAACAATGACCTAGTTCTGCAAGAATGAAATTCAATTAAAAGCACCTCTCTCCTCTGCAACATGACCAGTATATATTGCCCTCTCAGGGCACTGGCTTTGTGCCTCCTGTGGCATTTCATTTTAAGATTTGAAATTAAAATCACAAAGCAGTAATGCAGCTCAAGTTAGAGGTAAAATCTGGAATCCGGAAAAGGCAGAGGGAAAAAAAATCAGCACAGTGCAAGAAAAGAAAAAAACCCAAAGTTTGTATAAAACCAGACTATGTAGACCTGCATACATGCTTCTTCCACAGTATTTATGTTTCCTGATATCTATCTACATTTCATGGAATAAAGGCAAGACCTCCCTTCCAACTCTCCAGTTCCTTGGAAGTTCTTAATTTTGGAAAACATTAGTTTTACCATAGCAGAAAACATCAAAACCAGTTCTCTCAGATGAGTCCACAAACCAAATGGTTTGTAAACCTCAAATCTGGGGGAAGTATCAGTAGCTGAAGTTGTAAATCAAGCTCAGCCACTCATTCATATGAATTCTTTTATTGTGAACACAGGGCATCTTGGGTTTTTTATGATCTGAGGTGCAAATGTGCCCCAGCTAAAAACCTCACAACTCTAAAAAATGAATTTATCTCTAGGGGAAACAGAGTTTGACAGGAAAAGGGCACAGAAAAATGGTTAAAAGGTAAGAAGGAACAAGGTACTGCTATCCAGGAGAAGAGAACCTTTGACACTCTAATTCTGAAAGGAGGATTTGACTTTCATGCATCCAGTTCTCCCCCAAATAAATGCAGCCTTGTATTGTAACACTTAACTTCCTTACACTTCAACTCTTCTGCTTTGTAGTAAGATACTTTTTTTTGCAAGTAAAACTTTTATGGAAATAAAATGACTCTTTTTCTAATGAATATTCAAATGCTGAAACATCCAAGCCAGCCAGGCATGTCCTGTCCTTTGTGCCAACAAATGGTAACAGACTGATGAGTTAGAGCAAAGTAGGAGTAAATACTAAAAAAAGCAAGAAGTGTAACACATATCATCAAATGAATCAAAGCCACGCAGCTCTCTCAGCCTGTCTTGTAAGAGAGATGATCCAGTCCTCTCATCACCAGACTGTGAAGTTGTGTCTAATTTTCAAAAATTAATGGCAGCACAGGACAAGCCATGGGGCTCTACAGAAATAAAAAAAAAAAGTCTGCAGCTTCAAAAGCCAATCAAACTTTCCAAGCACTGGGGAGTACTTTGATTTATATAATTTAAAGCACATAGCAGCATTTTAAAAAACAAGTGAGTATTTAAGAGCAAATCCTACATCTCAAATATATACAAACACACAAAATACAAATATCCCCCCTCCACCCTGATTATTTTATTAACACCCTGTGAGGTTTATCCCAACTGTGGCATCATTCAAAGGGCAAATTTTCATGGCATGAAGACGTACATAAACCAAAGGGTTACCAGGACTTAACTAAGAACAATTTATGAGGGATTTTCAAGAAATCTTGTGGTAAGACTACAAATTGCTGACTTTGAGCAGAGCATGTGTACAACCCACAAACTGAATTAGCCAGGAATGCCTGTATTTGTGTAAAAAAATTGCTGTATCACATAAACCAAATTAATTCTATTCCTTCCAACTTTTTGTATATATATTAAAACCAAGCTTAATTGAAAGACTTTTAACAGAACTTTACTACCACAGTTAAAATTACCCTGTCAAACAAGGTAATTGAGGTGTGGGGTGTTTTTTGCCAAGGAATGGCAGCAATACTTTCAGATGAGAAAGTCCCTGTGTCAGGCCATGAATTGCTCTATGTATCCATTGTTTACATTACTGTCCTACAGTTTGGAACTTCATCTCACACAGCCATCACTGCAGTTCCAGTGAACATCACTGCTCCACTGTATGACTCTGGAGATGGCAAAGAAACATGTTTTAAAAGGCTGGATTTCTTTAATCAAACTAATTTGGACTGGGGGAAAGAGAAAAATTTCCCAGCTGCAGCTTGTGCCTCTCGCTGTGTGCCAGCACTTTCACTTAATTGCATCTCCTTCCATTTGCTGCTGAACCAAAAAACATACATTGTACTGGGTGCAGAAAAGTAAAAACACTAATTCAGTTTGAGAAACAGGAACTTGGGAAAAAGAAAAGGCATGCCCTGACAATTAGTGAAGCAGGAATAATTGCTGGCGTGGGCTGATAAACCGAACTGAAACTGCTATTGACTAACCCAATCTCTTTTTCTCTGAGCTTTTAATAAGGCACACCAAAGATCTAAAGAGAACTCTGTACATAGAATACAGCTGTATTTTAGTGCAGCATTTGACAAGGCACTGCAAAGAAAAATCATTAGGGTATTGAGGATATTGTACCAGGATAAAAATACTAGAGCAAATAAACTCGGGGCAGGGATGCCAGATGTATTATTGATGATTTATTAACAGAGCACTTCAAATTCTGAGGTTAGAAATAGACAATTACAAAACAGACAGTAAAAATATACACCAGATGACCTTGAGAAAAAGTCACCAGAATGAAAGAAATACATTGAACTATTAGAGAGCATCCAAAGGAGGGCTATGAAGATGATGAAGGGTCTGGAGGAGAAGCCTTATGAGGAGCATCTGAAGGGACTGGGGTTGTTCAGACTCGGAGAGGCTGAGGGGAGACCCCACTGCAGTCAGAGCTTCCTCATGAGGGGAAGAGGAGGGCAGACACTGATCTGTGCTCTGTGACAGTGACAAGAGCCAAGGGAATGGCCTGGAATTGTGTCAGGGGAGGTTTTGGTTGGATATCAGGAAAAGGTTCTTCCCCCAGAAGGTGGCTGGGCACTGGAACAGGACTTGTTTCTTCAGTGACACTCCCTTTTTAACTCTGATCAACTGCATACCAATTTTCAGGATTTGAAAGCTGACTTCAGCACTGGACACCACAGAGGACATTGTAAAGACTGGAGCAGAAAACACATCCTCTCTCCTCTGCCAGAGCATGCTACAATTTTTGTCACAGTGCTCTGGCAAAATTGGTACTCACTGAGAATTTGCTGATGGGCTGATCAAGCTGTAATATCATGACCATCTGAACAGAAAAGAATAGAACACCCTGAGACTGCAGTGAATCTGTTCTCAAATAATTTCGTGATTTTTCTGAAAAGGCTTGCACTGTAAGTACTTATCTGAATTGTAATTAGGCCAAATTCAAGACTATCCAGTAATGCCTTAAAGATGCTGTTCCAAAGAAGTCTTGGAGAATACTTCAGGAACACTTCAAAGCAAACACCACCAGGTCACTAATTGTTCTTTGCACCTGGACAGACTGATTGGCATGCACTGCTAACTGTTCAATGCAAGATACTCAGATGACACAAAATACACATCTTTATCAAAATTCCCCCTACACCATTTTATTCAGCACTAAGAAATTCCTTGTTCTACATCACGACCATTTTTCCATAGGCTACCCAGACAAAACAGCCTCTTGTACCTGCAAGACACAAAACCTCCTCAGCACTACTCCCAGCATCACAACAGTTCTAGTTCAGGATCAAGATGATTGCAGTCAAAAGATTGGTGATGGTGCTGCTCTACTGACCTTCCTATGGGCAGGAGGCCATTCCTGCCATCTGGAGTGGCATTAAGTGATGGATCTGCAGGACACCCATTTATAAAGGTTAAGGCCAGTGAAAGACAAGAAAAAACTTGTTTCTGCTGTTGTTTTCCCCTTCATTCTTCCCACTAAAGGACAAACATAAAAATAGCAGAATGAGGTGGTGCTGTGGGTGTCTGCCTGCCTTCCACCCAAGAAACACACTCCACCTGAGACTGTTTACTGTTGGGTAACAGTGACTTCACATGCTGACCTCAGAGGGAGAAGCAGGTTCACTGCAGCTTTCAGATTCATCATCTTCATGCTGCTTCCTTCTACACTTGGATGTAATTTGACAAAAACACCATACTGTCACTGCAAACTCCTGCCAGCTGGAATCCTGCAGTGCTACACGAGGAAGTTTGCAAACACTGATAAGGAGAGGCAGACACAGACAGCAGCAATAGGTTCAACAGGCGTGGGAATTATCTATTTTATTTTAGTGAATGAAATGGGGGGGAGGATCCAAGAGCACATGCTTTTCCTCTGATTTTTACTTTGTTTTTAGTCCTGCTGATCATATTTTGGCTAGCCAGGTCCCTAACCACCAGTCCATTAGCAAAGTGTGGGCAAGCATATTTTGTACATCTAAGGTGGAGTTATCCTACGAGGGAGATTTGTTTTATCCAGCACATGCTTTATGTGGACTTCTTAGGTAGCCTGTGAATGGATCCCACTCCCCTACCAAAGGTTTTGGTGTTAAAAGGAATGGTAAGAGATGCTTGTAGAAACAGAATGGGAAACAGCTCCCTGAAGGAGGTGCCACAGGATGTGAAGTTCACACCAAGGCCACACATGGGAAGAATGAAGCTTCTAGAGAATGGATGTCTCACCACTGCCTTCAGAATAAGCAGATGTCTTAGAGAAGAGCACTCTGAAGAATGTTTCCTTCAGCAGACACCAGGTGCAGGAGCCTGGGGCTTGCTCCAGCCCTGGCACCTCAGCTATGCCAAAAGAACTGTCTGTGGGGCTGTGTTAGGGAACTGGATGAGGAAATTGGCTCACAAAATAAACCCTCACTTTCTTCTTTTCCATTTTTGCCAAGTCATTTATAACCTGGATGGCTTCTCGGAGCAGTTTACCACATGGCCTCCCAGAATGACTTTCCTTGGAGCATTGAAGTGGACACAAAGTAGTGCAGGTGGAAGGACCAGCTGGCAGTGGTAAAGCCAGAGCAAGTGTTTCTCAATCTGGCTGCTCTACTGAAACCAGCAGATTTCACAACCCCAGAGGACAGGACAACATAAAACTTCTCAAATTTAAACACCAGCTTGCCATGTATCTGTGTGGTTGCTGTATGAATGGGCAGAGGCACAATGTTACGTCCATTAACTACAGTGACAACAAAATAGCTGGGTTTTTAAAAATACTTTTGTTTTCATTTTTGTTAAATGCTCATAGTTGTGTTGATGGTTTCTCACAGGTAGCATGGTGCTCAGCCCTGTGAGCCAGGGGCTGTATCCTGCCAGAAAAATCAGAGTAATCACAGTGAAGATGGATGGAAAAAGACTTTTTCTTCAGTGTAACCTTGGGCAGTAGTACTCATCATCCAAAACAAACATCATGAAGCACACAGATTTGTAAGGTACACAGATTTGTAAAACATATTTATTTATTTTAGATTTAGGCCAGATTTACTAAATACCTGACCATAAGCTCCAGTGTACAATTCTGCAAAACAGGATTAAATTTTGAGAATTTAGCCAACTTTTTTTTTTTCTGCTGTAACTTATTTTCTTTTCCCTTAGAGAAGATGGAGACAGAATTACCATACAGAGCAGCTATGAAGTAAAATTCAGGAAGAAAACAAATAATTTAGTAGTAACAATAAAGGGAGTATGAAAGTATGGCTTTATTGGCTAGCTATCTGCCAAATGAAGTAAGAGAAAAAATACTGCTGTGTTTGGATATTGTGGGACAGACCAGCACTGCACTTCTCTGGATGCTTCCAATGAACACTGTTCTTGAAGACTATCATGGATTCCTCCCTTCAGCTTATTAATGTCATTGCTAGCTGTGCCATTCTTGCTGGAGATTTCCACACAGATCCTCTTCTGAGAGGTAAATCATGACTGCACCCCACAGTGGGGAGAAGGGGAAAAGTTGTGTCCAGACTGGAAAGGTTCTGCAGGTCAGGAAAACCATTTACTGCTGGTTTTGGGAGCGACTGCATGCACAGATCAGAAAGCAGCCCTCCAGCTTTTGTTTTGCCACAGGGGAGAGACTTTCCATTTTCCAGTGTGTGCTCCAGCACCTCCTCAATCCCACACATCCAGCTGGCAAAAGGTGCTTTGCATTCCCAAGACAGCAAAGTTAAATCACCATGCAAGGATTTCTACCCAGCCCAAACTACTCCATATGCTTAAAATTTACCAAGGATGACAGAGGGTGAAGAGAAGTTTGTTTTGTTTTGAAATGAACCACAGAAGAGGTTTTAGTATCTCAGTTCCCTCTCCTGCTCTATGGATGATTGTTCCAGATGTTAAGGGATCTCGAGCTCAGAGGTGTCACGGATGAATTAACGTGAACAAATACGAGTCCTGAACAAAGGCTTGAAGAATTTCAGGTAGTTCAGCACAGTAATAATTTTTTAGCTATGATAAGTCACCCCACTGCTGCCAAGCCACAAGATGATGAACTAGTCTGGCTTCTCCTGGGGCTCATATTATCTATCAGCACAGACCTCCCTGGCATGTTTCAAACATTATGCTCATCATATATCTATTTTTTCTCCTCTGTATATATTGCTATGCAGCTGAACACTCCACTGCATATAGTAATTTCAGAAGAATGGGTATTTTATGTCCCAGGACTAATGTCCAGCTCCTCACATTAACCTTGCCTCACCAACTCCAGCCTGTTTTCCATACAACACGAGCAACTGAAGTGGAACTTCCACTTGCATCCGTTCAGCCTAAAGAAGCTAAAAATACCTGCCTGATATGTGTTCAGTCAGCCATGGATAATGCTGCATCCCCTATCTAAAATGACTAAATATGCTTTTCAAGGAAAAGTGACCATCATTTTTTGGATATAAATAGAAAAAGTAAATAGTAAAAGACAACACTTTACCTAAAAGGAGATTTTAGAGAGCTATCAGTAACTTTGTATGTCCCCTGTTCTTCTCAGGTGTACCTTTGTACAATTCTCATATATATAATTAGATTCATTTTATTACTTCACACAATACTTTTGGTTTTAATACATTTCCATACATTTTAACATGAAATTAACTTTAACTTGCAGCTTTTTTTCTTTCCCAGGAAACCTGATTACTCAACTGTTTCATCTTGAGCAGAAATAAGACATCAACTACTGGAAGAATGAAAAAAAACAACCTTTAAGACTTAAAGACAGAAAATAAGGCCATTCCTAATATAAAAATGCCTTAAGCAAGTAAACACTTGCTACTGAGTCTCTGAGTACATTATATTCCCCACACAAACAGTGCAAATCCACCTCTAGGCAAGGTTTTCCAGTCTTTTAATAAGATTTACAATTTCTTGACAACTCGATTTGTTTTCCAAAGAGTGGGTGAATCAGGGTAAAGTATTTTTGCTTCCTCTCAAGTCAAATATTTGCATGTACTTGTAGACACCAAATGGGATCCTCCTTCATCTTTTCCCTTTGCTGTGTTGAGATAGATGAAAAGATTACATTTATGTCAAAAACTATTTGTTAACTACACATCACTACACACACTCCAGTGTAACTATTGTGTCAAATACCAGCATATGCATCTGCAGGGTTCAAACTTTCACAATTTACTATGGAAAAGTCAGCACCTTGTCAGAATCATCAACTACTGTAAGTATTTATCATCATATTTTCAAAAAATTTAACATGCCACCTGGCCAACTGGTCCCATAAACACACTGCACAATTACTTTCAATGCATCTTAAAATGGTTTTTGCAGCTTTTCAACTGAGTTATACAATCAGCCTGGATGAACATCCCTCAGCATTTCTGTATTTTCATGAGAAGGGCTTATTTAACAAGCTGCCACTATTGAGTGACTTGTAGGAACAGTCAGAAATCCCACAGTCACCCAGAGCTGACCGTGGATGAGGATGGTTCAGTCAGTCCCTCTCTCTGTTCATCAGAGGCTCTGCCCAGCCATTCAGAGTCCACAGCACATCTGCAGTCCCAGCTGCATTTCTTTTAGGCAGGTTGAAATTACTCTAATTTTTCAAGCTGATTATTTTGCATTAGTAGCTGAAAAGATTCCATTAGGAGTTTGTAAAGAAAATTGAGGTCTCTTTGTTTAGAGCTGTGCACAAACATAAACTCCTGTTGTTAAGTAAAAGTGAGACCTCAGTAGCCTCACTCCAGTCTATCTCAAAGCCATGTTAAGAGCTGAAAGTGACACACACATCCCTCTTTTTTTTGTTGTTGTTGTCATTGTTTTGAGGAATAATCTACTTTTTTGTCCTCTCCCAGTCCTGTCCCACTCACCTTCCCTCCCAGCCCATGCAGGTGAAAAGTCCATCTCCTACAACCTTCTGAGGTTCTCTCAGTGCACCTGAGCTGGGTTCACCTGGAAAAGCACTTCTGGAAAGGTTCTTCTCCCTAGAAATCCAGGCTGCCAGGTGGGGAACCACCTTGTGTGGACTTTTTGGATTACAGGTCTTTTTTCAGGGCCTCACCCTGTGCAAGGTATTCACCAGACTTTTGCAGCTCCAGGTGCTGACATCCACATATGAAGCAAATGCTTTTTACACAGCTTTGAACAAGCCTTCCCAGAGGGGTTGTGAATTTTTTTATGTCTTGGGTTGTTTTTTTTTAATTCATTCACCCCTTATCTACCTTTCTTAAAAGAACAAAGGCAAGGGAAAAAAGCATGCTTCCATAAGCTTCATCTGAAGTATGATTCTACAGCAATAATTGTTGTTTCAGATATGCAATTTAGTACAATCTTTGGACATTACAAAGACCAAATGCATTCTTTCATCTTTGTATTTATTTTTTGTTTAAGGTTGAGGTTTTTCCAGCCTTTGATCTGTAACAAAAATAAGGGCTACCCAGTAAGAACATTTCTTATTGTTACTCTGTAAAGACTTTTGATTGATTCATCCTTCTTCTGACTCATACTATTAACACAATAGCAGGGTTTGAAAAAGAGTCATCTTAAATAAGAGATGCACTTAATCTTTCCACACAATCCTTAATCCATTTGACTACATTTTTCAACAAAAGTCTTAAACTTTTTTTGCTAAGGCAATAGATAATTAGCAGAGATCTACTTATACTGGTTTGGGTCTCAGCATACATTGGACAAGGCAGTTCAAGATTATCACTAAATATCAATGAAATTACCATCTCTGCTGACCAAAGTTGTTTTCCCATCTTTTCTACAATTAAGAAGAGCTAAAAACACAGACTTACTGTTTTCTTTCCAGAGGAGAATTACTGAGAAGTAGTCTGAAAAGCATCAGTCCTTATTAATACCTGGACAACTATTTGCATTTAGCAGGGGGAAAAAAAGGCAAAAAGAAAAGAAAAGAACTGAACAGATTTCAAAAGGCCATTTTATCCTGCATTGTAGATATTGTTTATGGTGTGTTCTACAGTTCAGGACAGACAATTTAATTCTCCAGATCCAAATAATTAATGGTGTTTGTCTAAGCTTTTAGCTCTATATTCAAGGTAAGCAGATATAAAAGGAGGTCAGGAATTAAATACTCAGAACAGAGGCACAGTTTTCTGAAATTCTGTGTGTGTTAGGGCAGACAAAACAAACAAATCCACCCCAAACCACCACTGTTACTGAGATATAAGCAGAGATCAACATTTTCTGGTTTGCAGACAGGGGTATGAACTAGCCCAGTGGCAACCAAATGCAAACTCCTAGTGCCCAGGTAAATCTGGCTAGGACTTTCTCATGTCCCTTCCTTACACTTTCAGAACTCTTTCCTGGAAGCCCTTGGAGGCCCCAAGAACTGAGCACACAGACTGACACACTGACTCCCAAGAGCTGATATTCTGATGGGTGCAGTGTAGGAATCTTAAATTCCTCTGCCTCCCAAAGTTTTCCTCTTGTTCAGAATGAGGTACTCCTGCAGAAGAGAAATCAGCTTGTTCTGGATTCTCTGTGGTTTGAGAAGGACTCTCTGCTTACCTTTTTCTGCTCCCTTTACTTATTGCCACACTCTGCCTACCCAAAAGGTGGGGCAGGAAGGGTAAGCTAAAATTATATTTAAATTATATGTTAAAATTAACAGCTAAGAGATGCCTCTAAGGAAAAAACCACACATGATAAAACTGAAGTTGAATGTCATGGTGACAACATGCATCATAAAAACTATGACAAACCTTAGTCAACACTAGAAACATTTAGAAACACTTAGAAACATTTTTTTGTATTTTAAAATAATTTATCTGACTGGCAGTGGCAACACCCTACTGCTCTTCCTCTCTTAAATGCTGGATAATCCTGAACCACTTCCTATACTAAAAGCTCAGAATATACAACTTAAAAGATTATTTTTAAAATAATTCAGAACTACCTTCAGGACTTTTTAAAGATATAGTAAGACCATGCAAGTAAAAACTATTTAAACTCTTCACAAGGCAGAATTCAAAGTGGTGCTGAGGGCAGTTCACTCTCTGGCAAATCCAGGTGGGCATTTCCTCTAAGACCTATTAGGCAATCATATTCTCTAATTACTTAAATGTGCTTTAACCTGAAATGGTGTAAAGAGTTCTAACATTTCTCAATGAGCTCTATTACTTCCATTATTATAACTGCTCTAATATATGGTATAACTCTTTTTGCTGTGTTTCCCATATAGAAAGCATCTACCACAAACTCCTACATTTTAAATTTTTACATACCTACATTTTAAATACTTTAGCTTTTACTCTAGTG
Source organism: Notiomystis cincta (assembly GCA_013398075.1). Lineage (NCBI taxonomy): Eukaryota > Metazoa > Chordata > Aves > Passeriformes > Notiomystidae > Notiomystis > Notiomystis cincta. The sequence goes on along the minus strand of VZRX01013137.1, from coordinate 9,651 downwards.
GAAGCCTGACAAAATGCAACCAACTGGTTAAAAAAAGACCTTAAAGAGTACTCTGCTGTGCAGACTGCTGGCTGTTGCTAACAATGTCACAGATTTCCACCAAAGATCAGGTCATGCAAACATGAGAGATGATTTTTGGACAGCCTGCAAAGAGCAGGTGAAACCACGTCTGGTTTTCTATTTGCATGCTGCTGTCCAAATGCAGATTCCTGAACTGTTGTATCAGGATTTCAGCCCATCAGACCTCACAAGCACACAGACACACATATCTACATACACCCTGCCCTGCAAACTCAATACTGATGAGCTCCAAAGGGAGCCTCACTTAATTGGTTCAGAAAATAAAGTAAAAAAAAGAGAATGAGAAATAAAAGCATGCCAGACTTGCACCCATTCTCAAGAACACATACAGGTATCATTTTTATCTCTATATAAAAACAATATAAGAGAAAGACTCAGGTTTGTAATTCTCTTCCTTGTTTCAAGGAAACAAAGAAAAGCAAAGTTTCACTTGCTTGCACCTTGCCCCATCTGATGTTCAAGCAAAACAAGGGTTTAGGTAACTTTCCAGCAAGCACAACTTCACTAAGGGCTGCCTACACAGGATTTGCAAGTGCAGTCTGTAGTGGCAGGGGCTTGGCTGCTCCCCAAGAAAATTTCTTTTCCTCCCACCCCAGAAACTTCTTGTTACACTATACACTGAGGAACACTATACAGTGTGAGTGTGACAGTCTCCTGAACACAACCCAGCTACAACACCAACAGGACTTTTTTAACTCCCAGTAGTATTTTATACTGTCATAGCCAAGGAACTAAAGACACTTTCCTGGAACCCATTTGCCAAGTTACACAGCTCACGTGTCACGGAAAGGTTGAGCTACAGAAAAGTAAAGAGAACCTTTGACAGAGAATTAAAATGGAGGGAACAGATTAAGAGACTGGAGATTTCCAGAATAAGCACTACTGTGTGCTCTTCTGCTACACAAAAATTCAAAGGGGAAGTACAATTTCAAAATCTTTTTGTTAGGAAAGGAGGGACAGCTGGCCTGCAGCTCTCATGACAACCTTTCTGGCCTGGAGCTCTACGTACTTGTATTTTTCCACAATACTGGGATTACATATGTACATCACCCTTCACCATACATTAATTTTCAACAGACTTGGTTACATTATAACTGGATGGTGATACAGGGGTGTGACACTGGCTGGTTGCAGGCCGGATCTCGCTTGCATCATTTATCAGAGTACATCATCACTCCTGTCTAGTCAAATGAGTTACACCATCGTTTGGTAAGCACACACCAAGATAACCAATGTCACAACACTCCGTGTTCTCGCAATGAGGTTCTTAGAGAGCTCCATCTGGACACGCGGGTGGCAAGGCACAAAGACCTCTTGATGGGCAGGCCCTAAATTAAATTAGCCCTTCAGGATACAGACCCTCACAAGAGCCAACAGTGCGATGTGCAAAGGCTCGCTCAATGTTTTCCCACCACCGGCGAGATCCAAGCAAACAACTCTGAGGGCAGCACATGACAGCCATGAAGGCCAAGATCCAATTACACCCCCGAGCCCCGGGCCATGTCAGGCAGCTCCTCTGGCCCTGCCTTGCACTGGCATAAAGTGGCTCTTACACCCCACTACAGCTTCCCCAGACCCTGCGGGGTGGGGGATCACCCAGCCCCGCAGCCCCGAGGGCAGGCGAGGCTTAGCTGGGTGCCAGCACAAGGACACCGCTGCCCCGAGTCCCCGGCACGGGACACTGCGATGACCCTGCCTTGAGGGGCAGGAGCCCTGGCTGGATGCGCCTGCTGGCGGCCGCGGAGCCGCCCGAACCCCGGAGCCGAGCAAACCCACCAGCAGCACCTCCGGCTCCCCTCCCCTGCCGACCCCGCTCGCCGCGCCACAGCCCCAGGAGGAACTGCGTTAACGGGAGCGGCGCGGAGCCGGCGGGAGGCGCAGCCGCAGCGGCCGCGGGGTGCGCGGAGCCCCGGGACGGGCACTGCCGCCGGCA
>VZRX01013136.1:3839-29580 GCA_013398075.1 Notiomystis cincta | reverse complement strand
TTTTTTAATCTATAAATTTTAATATGGTCCTTGGAGGACAAATTTTGAGCTGATGCTTTTTCCATTTCTTTTCTTTTTCTACCACCCTTTAGAAGAAAAGAGGTTTGTTGGAAATATTCTGGGTCATAATTACTGGACCTTATAACTTGTTAATCCATCTGCAGATAGAATGAAACCTTAAAACTAAACAAATTGTAAGGAACTGATAAGAGCATGGCCAGGATTGGCTTTCTGGAGGAACAGGTTTTGGCCATAATATAATGTATTCTCAGTAGTGTTTTGGTAATAGTGAAAAGTGTATTTTGTGAGAAACACGAGAGAGGAAGTGGAGAGGAGCCAGCAAAACAAGACACTGAGTCCAACTGAGATCTCCAGGTACTCCTATAATATAAATAACAACTAATCATTGCTCCTTAAAGCTGCATATGAATCTTTAGTGCTTCCTCTTAGAGCCTGGCTTTTTGCAACAGTCCATCTTTGTGATGTTAATTTTCCCTATGGCCAAAAGACTTAAATAGTCAAGGACTCCTTGTCAACAGCACTGACACAAACACATCTGTAAGGATACTGCCCAGGTTTGCTTTTCCCAGGCTGCGTGAGTGAGGCTCTGCTCTGATCTGGAAATCCCAGAGCTGGGTCAGAGCAGCACTGGGCCAAGGTCAGCATCTGAAAGAGCCTCCTGAGGTCTTGCCTCCTGAAGGGCTTCTCCTCCTGCACACAGCAACACACCCCTCTTCTCACCATTCTCAATTGCTTTGTCAGGAAAAGGAGGGAACTCAGAGAAAGGAAATGACTGTTTAAATTAAATCAGTGCACTGATGTGTCCCATTTCAAATTAAAATACCAAAAAAATAAAAGAGCGTACTAAGTTCCATCAAAAAGGCAGTATGGAAAGAAAAGCTTTCAGAGTTTCTCTGTGTCTGTAGAAACTCATATGGGCATGTGGACCACCTCCTAAAATCTGCTTAGGACCTGTGGCTGATTTAATATGTTAATGTACTCACACCTCCACAATGTTCCCCTGGTAAAGTTCAGGACTGGGCTCTTCAAGGGTACCAATGTTTCACTGAAAATCTGGAATAACTGGGTTTCTATATATCTTGAATAATCTTGACTGAGAGTCTTGAATTAGAGCCCCCAAGTTGTATTTCACAACCTTACACAGGGAGTCTCATTTTCAAAGGTGCCCAGTATTTAATAGTCCTTACTGACATCAGCAGAGGGTATGATGGGCCCAGAGTGCACCACAAGAGGTTCTGAGCCCTGCCAGACACTTGTTAGTCCAGGTGACATAAATCAGCTCCCCCATGTGTTGCACTCCTCTTTGCTGCCTGATTACTTGAGTGCAAAACCCATTCCCTCCAACCAAAGGCAATCAGCACAAGGGGCTGTCCTCAGATGATGTTCACCCTAAAGTCAATTAACCTTGCAGAAAATAATTTTTTTTCCACCTCCTTTTGCCACGAGACGCCTCTGTAAGTGTGTGTGTGTGTGTGTGTGTGTGTGTGTGTGTGTGTGAGTGTGACCTTTTGGAAGATCTGATTTTCTGGGCAAAAAGCCAAATGTTACACATCCTTCCCAAACATGGGGTGTTTCCAGGCTGGGTGAAGACAGCAGGTTAGATCCATCCTTTGTGCCATGGCAGACTCTGACAGCTTTGGCACAGGGTAGAGTTTGTATGTGGAGTTTCTTACAATTGAGAGGAAAAGGACTGAGGAATGAATGAACCAAGTGCAGGCCACTTTCACCTCTCCCCATGTCAAGCCCTGATGAGAGGCAGGCAAGGAGGGGCTCCCAAAATTATATAAACAGGGCTGAGCCAGTGCTAGCCCTGCATATCTGGGGCAGGTGTGCATTTCCCAGCCTGACACCTATTCATGAGCTGCTCTCCCCACAACTTCCTCTTCGAAGCCCCCAGAGCCAGGTCTCAAAACTTCTTCCTTCAATTTAATCCTGAGTTCAACAGAACTAAAACAACTACAGAAATCTCCATTGTGTAGGGTGCTAAAGTAAATTGCCAGTGTAGCTTGGAAGTTTGAGATGAGCTGTGCCTCCTCTTCCTCTCTTTTCCTGAAACTGCAGGGACTGATTTATATTTAGGGGCAGATTCTACTTTTGAGCAAAATCAAGCAAGATCACATTGCCAGGAATAACACCATTACTTTTAATGGAAAGAAGCCATTTGTGACCCAAAGCTCTGAAATAGCTCCACACAATGTGTTGAATACATAAAGTCTCAGGTTTCCTTTGAAAGAAATATGTTGGGGGTTTTGTTCCAGTCCTATAGGGGAAAAAAAAGAGAGAGAGAGAATTATTTTGTTATGCTTCCTCCTCCCTGCAAAAATCTTCATTGTGGAAGCAGCAGGTACTGGTTATAAAATCAGAAAAAAAATCACTATGAATAACAGTATGAATAGTACAGGAAAGTTAATTCTTGTAAAAAAAAAACCAAGAGTAATTATGGTAAAATTCAGCTCATAAAAATTATTAAGTGTAATGGATTCTCTATTTCATTTGATATAATCTATTGAACAGCCCAGGTTATAGGTCATGCACTCACAGGAAAGTAAACAGCTAAAACCATGAGTCTGCTCTTTCATAAAGAAATGTTTGACCAGTTCTCTTACAAAAACATGGGACTAAGACTCAAATCATGAGCCCTGACTGTACACACTAGATACACTCTGGCCCTGACCTTATACTACTGAATTCAACAAAAATATGGCTCAGCCACTTTGTAGAAAAAGTCCTGGGCTAGGTTTTATTTATTTCCTTTCACTTTCTAATATTCTTGTCCAAAGCTTTATGCTATGAGATTTGTAATTGCAACAAAGAGGATTAATTTAATATCAATTATGCATCTGTATCAATATATGTCTCTCAAAATGTAAAAAAAACCTACTACTTGGATCAGATTCTGAGGAACACATAAATCAGTGTGAGCAGCTCAGAGAATGTTGGAGGTGCTACAATATGAAATATAGTGAAGATTAATAAAGGGACAAATTAGCAAAAAGTAAATAACAAATAAGTGTATGCCATGGCACAAACTGAAAGGAGTATTTTTTGCTTCTTTTTGTCCCCTACAGTGCAATTCATACAGTCTTATAATCATGAATAAATGAACAGATGCCATCAGGAGTGACTTTTGGATCTGCAGGTCTGTAGACAGCTCCTCCATAATATTTTTCTTGAGAAACTTCCCTTAAATATCATGTAAGCCCATAAACAGGCCTCAAATGAGGGTGGTGTCTCATGTCAAAAATCAAGAAACAAGACAAATATTTTCTCATCTGACCACAGTGAATACCCAGGGCACCACAGCAGGGATATAACTGAAACACAGGTTATCTGTACAGGACTTTGTGTAAATACACAAAACAGTGGTTCCTTCTTTCTCAAATGCCTGATCCCAGAGTTTAGAATAAAATAAATGTTATAGGTATGTGGCCAGATTCCAAACTCATAATATTTTTGGTGAAGAACAGTATAAAAACAATACATTTCAAAGCTTCTGAGCATATATTTCTATAAATTAGATTATCTACTGCTATCCTCATACTGTACTGTAGACAAAACTCAAGATGGAAAAAAAAATCAACTTTTCTTGATCAATAGTTTCTTTCTCTTTTTTTCTCTTTTTTTTAATACCAAATTTTACTTATTTGCTAAGGACTCATGTCTTCTTTATAAAATGAAAGCAGGTGAATGGGAAGCAAAAACCCAAGAGAATTTAGCACTTCCTCCCCAAGTCCAAACCCTGCTGATGTGTTTACATCCGTCATCTCCAACTTCTCCAGCTTAGGAATCATGAAATGAATTGTTCCTCGTACTGCAGTAGTTCCCAGAGACCCAGCTGTACTGGCTGTGCTCAGCACACACTTGAACTTGTGCTTTCTCTCCTGAGCCAAACTGAGAAGATAATGAGCAGGGGGGACAAAATTCTCAACAGGTCATTTATTTCAGAAATTAAACACGGATCTTCCAGTCCAGTGTGGACTGGACCCATTAACCCTGTTTTCACCTGTGTGTTGGAGGTGTTTTGAGACCTCACAGGGACTGAGTTTGTGTACTCAGCTTATTAGTGAGATCAATAACAAATTTGGCACAGTCTATTAAGTGTTCAGGTACTATGGTAATTAGCTGTCTGAAATCCTCACCAGATGAAAAAGTGCAGCAGAATGACCTTTTAATCCCCTTGCCTTCGTTTCGACATCTTATCAGCATTTCACAGCTCCTTCTTAATATGTGACAGTGTAGAGAACTTCATAATTCATTTCAGCTATTGAATCCAAATAAGAAATTACTGGAGGAATTCTCACAGACACTTCATACAGAGAACTTCTGTATTCCAAGGTTGAAATGTGTTTGTCCATGAAAACCGTTTCTAATGACTCGGATGGTGTCAAACTCACAACGAGCAGAGTGGTTCTGTCCCAGCAGAATACACTACATGGTGTGGCTAAACCATTCTTGACATGACTCCCTGTAATTTGAGATGAGTCAGAGACAGGCTCTTCCCCTTCTGTCAAAATCAATGTCGGAATCCTTTGCAAACTGTCTTTATATTCTTCGGAGTGACTCCTCTCCTCCCACAGAGTTTGTTGGCAACTTGGTTGGAGTTTAAAGCTCTTTGAGTGAGGGCCCCCTGAGTGCTCTTGCTCACAGGGATGTGGTCTGTCCTCAGGGGCACTTTCCAGAGAGCAGGGGGGTTAACAGAAGACACGTCAAGGTGGTGGGAGTAGAGCAAGGCAGTGGTGGTAGCTCTTCTTTGGAGATTTGATCTCTGCTTCTCCATGCACCAGAGAGCCTTATGTTGTCCACCTCGAAGAGTTGAGTCAAGAGTAGAGCTGTTTCACCAGTGTTGCAGCACTTCATCCAATACCTTGGATTGAAATTTGTAAATGTTGAGATTTTGATTATAACTCAATGTTTTTAGAGTGGTAGAAGCAAGAGAAGACAAACTTGGTCTTTAAGAGAATTTCTTGTAGCCTTTCACTGTGTATTTTTCCACATAAGACAAGTCCCCAGTCAACCATTTTAGGTGAATATTTATCAGTTCAAGAAAAGAGAAGTTTGAGAATAGCTGTGAGCAACAGCAACCTGTGATTTTGCTGATGAAACCTAAAAAAAACTGCTCTGCATGAGTGGAGTCACCTGGTCTGCCCCTTTCTTTTGAGAAATCCTCTGACTTCAAGGACACTTTCTTACTGGTGAAAAGCCCATGCTAATGTACCACCAAAAAATATCTGAAAGACTAAGGTTGTCTCAAACCTCTGGTTACCTGAAAGTCTGAAGTTTAGATGCATCCTGAATATAATCATTGTCTAGTAGAGCTGATGGGGAAGAATCAACACAGTTGAGTATTTCTAGCACAGAGTCAGCCTCAATCAGCCAGAGAGAGATGAGGGCATTGAAGGATGTCATCAAAAGTAAAATACAAGTGGTTTTTTTCAGTTCTGAACAAATTATTTTGTGGTGTAATATTGCCATTGCAATTAAACTGTTGGGCCTGAAACTTCAGAGTTCAAATGCTGTGGATTTCACCTGCTTGTGGATAGGGTTTTCCTTTTCCTGGAACCTAGTTATAGCAGTGACAGATAGAGAGATACTCCTGTGATTTACATCATAGCTGCCACCATGATATTTGATCACTTGTGGTGGGACACGTGGATTCCAGTAATCTAAGAGTTACTTAGATTCCAAATCCTATAATGTGTTGGCAGAAATCTTATGACTCCATTAGGTTGTGTTATACTGTATGGAAAATAGACATATCAATCATCTTCAGTTAAATATTTAGAACCCATGCGATATTTAAAAAAACAATGATCTTTGAGACATAAAAATAGATACCCACTTAATCTAGTCTGCACTCTCACAGACTTAGTTTGAGTTACATGGCAAGCAAAATTGTCCTAGTGATTTAAATCCACAGCAGGGAGCACTAAAATTAACACAGCACTGGAGGTTAGGTGAAAATAATCTGCATACACAGTGGAGCTGTGGTCTATCCCAGAGCTTTGTGCAGCTCACCAGGCAAAAGATAAATTGAGGGAGTGGTGGGTGATGCAATAGGAAGATGAATGATGCTATGGGTGCTTGTCATTGTCTCCAAGAGGGAGGAATTCTGTGTGGTTTGAAACCTGTGAGCTGGGCTTCCTCAGCAGCTGGGGAAATCGAGGCAGACAGACAAGAGAATGGGGATAGACTGAGGATAGACTGCATGGATGTGCACAAAAAATGGTGGTAAATGCATTATTTTGGAATGTATGGCTTCACAGCTAGCAGAATGGCAGAATTAGAGGAGGAAAATGGCAATGGCCACGTGTCCTGGAGAGAGTTTTAGCTCCAGAGACATCATGGTGCAGGATGGTTCTGCTCTCTTTTCACCTACACCATTCTGTGCACAAAATCAGTTGTTCAGGGGCAACTAGCAACAGCCAATTGTTCTCCCTTGGGTACATTTTACCAGGTAAAAGAAAAAAAAATAAAAGAAAAAAAAATCCATAACAAAGTAAAAAGTGCCAGATTGGATCAGACACATGGACTAGCAAGTGATCATCCAGTCTGCAGCAGCAATCTATGTCAGATGCCTCTAAGGAATGTGAGCTAAGTCTGCAGAAGGCAGATGTTGTGTAATTTGTTCTCAGTGAGCGTTTCATCCTGAATCACTACAGTTACAGATTGGTCTTAACCCTGAAATATGAAGTCTTGCACCCCTTGATCATTCTGGATATTCCTGTTGCTTGAGCAGCCCTCACTAATTTTTTGGCCCCAATGACATCTTGTGGTGAGGAGTTGCACAACCTGGTGCCAGAATTTCAGCCTTTCCTCTGTTTTGAATATTTTTGCTTTTCCATTTATCCAAGGCTTTATGTTTCTATGGTTCTTGGTGGGTTTTTTGCATAAATGTACATAGTTCAGGGGTTTTGTCTTCGTGTGTGTCCCAGAACTACATGGTGAACTTCTCTAATATTGGAAGATTTCACAGTGTGGACTAAATGTCTCTTACCCATCTGACAGGTAGGATGTGAAAGGCGTGAGTTCAAGGGAGATTTTTGTGCAAGAAACAAAAATTTTGCTTTTCATAGAATAACCTGAGTTGGAAGAACCCCTCAAGGATCATTGACACCCAACCCCTGTGTCGTTTATCCAGATTGTGTCACTCCTCTAAGGGTGCACAAAGTTTGCCTGTACAAACTTTCCTGTTTTGCTTTACACAAAATAACAAAGAATTCAGGTGGTTCAAAAGAGGAAGTTTATGTTGGCCATTTCAAGATATTGTCCAAAGGCATTTTAAAACTGGGGGTGGATGGAATGACACAAAACCAAACCCAAAACTAAAATGAAGTGGCATACCTCAGGAGCCCAGCTTTCTCCCCCTGTTCCTGGAGATGTTTTAGTTTGCATGCAAACAGAACTGCTAAAGACTAAAGTGGGATCTAATCAGTCTTTGACTACCAAAGAGGATTTATTGGTATGAGAGGTCCAGGCTCTCCTCAGAGGGTGTCACCACATGAGGCAAAGGAAATACCCACTGGATATGAGAAAATCTTTTTCACTCTGGGCAGGGTAATACACAGAAACACTTGTGCAGTTCTTCCTCAGGGATTTTCAGGAGTTGGTTGAACCAGATCCTGATGTGCTGGATCTAACTTTGAAGCATAACTTTTTCTGAGCAAGATATTGGACAGATAACCTTCAGAAGTTCCATTCCAACCTGAACTACTCTAAAAAATTTGTGACATTTATGATGCCTACCTGGGATTAAACTACAAGAAATTAATCCAAAGTACAAAATGCTGTTTAGGACTCAACTATTTAGAGCTCAATTCAGTCCTTTAGCTATAAAAAACAAGCTTCTCAGGAGAATGAAATGTTTTAGAGGAAAATAAACAACATTATTTTTAGAAGATTTCTCCCTCACACAAACACTGTCCAATGTTAATTAAATTCTATGTTTGAGCTTCAGTCACTGCTCAGTGATGTACCTGCTGCCATGATAGCCTGACAGTTATTTGGATTTATGACTGTAAAGAAATCTAGAGCTGAGGAGAGATCAAATCTCAAAGCTAAGTAGAAGAAAAAAAAAGAAAGCAAACCCACCAACATTGTGTTTTGACTACAAATTTAAACGACCAGAATAAGAGCTAATTTTTTATGAGTTTGGTTCTTACAGTAATGCTGATCTGAAGCATTAGGGTAGTTCTGCAATTATGTCTCCTCTACTTTTCATCAGAAAAGTGTGTTTTGGTACTGATCAAAAACTTTTTCCTGATAAGTACAGGAGAGAAAAGTTTAGGGGCATCGATTTTTGTATAAAACCAATTTGGGAGTCCCATGGATTGTCTACTACTGGAAATTGTCTACTACTGGCATGGTTCAAATATCTTAGATCCAGTACTCAGCAAAATTTGTGCTCTACAAAATGCAAGCCAGAGGTGCAAAGGGTGAGTTAGGTTTACATACAAAGAACACATCCACAGGGCAGGGCTGCTTCAAGCCCTCTCAGCAGGCACTGAAATTCAGCTTATGGGGCAGGCTTGGGCAAGGGTATCCCCAGCATCTCCTTTTTATGCAACTTTGTACCCTCTGACCATACCCCTCAGTTTTAGGGTGGTCACTAATCTGCAAAACATGATGGAAAGGGGGCTTCTAATCCTGTTGTACACTGGAAAAACAAGCTCAGGTCACTCTGTCCCTTGGAGATCTGGTCCAGAGCATTGCAGAAAGAAACATTGGTAATGAATGGATAGAGTGATGGTGCAATTACATCTGACACATGTTGTCATAAATCAAACCTGACAGAAGTTCCAGAATTATTTTACAAAGCTCTGTGCAGACTGGAAGGTCCAAGTCTTTGAGGCAAAACATAAAACCAAAGTCCTGTCCCTTCTTGTCTTTAATGAGCCTCCCAACCATATTTTAAATAACTGAGCTGTGAGGACTGAGGGCAAAGCATTTCCTGATCAAGGGCAGCAAGATATACATTAAAAAGAATGGGTAGATTGAGGGGTTTTTTCTCTATTAAGGCTGAAATATAGAGCTGTGATCATCAGCAGTATAATACTGGCACCTGGACTTACATCTGTGCTGCCAGCAACAAGAGAAGAGGATGATGATCAGATCTTTCAAATAAAATATATATATATAAAAGAGGAAAAATGCTTTCATTTCAAAAAGATGAAAATTATGTTGCTGGTTCTCAGTGGAAGGTGTTCAGATTCTGTACTGAACACTGGGAGAATAAAAGTCATAGACAGGAAGGCTGCCTTGAAGTCATATTATAGAATCATAGAATCACAGAATCATTTATGTTGGAAAAACTCTCTAAAAACACTGAGTCCAACCATCCCCCAGCACTGTCAAGGCCCCCACTAGCGTGTGCCCAAGTGTCACATCCACAAAACTTTCTAATCCCTCCAGGTATGGGGACTCCACCACTGCCCTGGGCAGCTGTGACAGGGCTAGACAATCCTTTTGGTGAAGAAATTTTTCCCTAATATCCAATCCAAACCTCACCTGGGGCAACTTGAGGCTGTGTCCTCTTGTCCCATCCCTTGTTCCCTGTTCCCAGAGCCCGACCCCCCGGCTGTCCCCTCCTGTCAGGGACTTGTGCAGAGCCACAAGGTCCCCCCTGAGCCTCCTCTGCTCCAGGCTCAGCCCCTTTCCCAGCTCCCTCAGCCTCTCCTGGGGCTCCAGCCCCTTCCCAGCTCCGTTCCCTGCCCTGGACACGCTCCAGCCCCTCAGTGTCTCTCCTGTCCCTCCTGTCCCAGAGCTGTCCCCAGCACTGGAGGTGTCCCAGCAGTGCCAGCACAGGGGACAGGCCCTGCCCTGGGCCCACTGGACACACTATGGCTGATACAGGCCAGGATGCTCTTGGCCCATCCAAGCCATCCAATAAAGGATGGCGATTCCCCTTTGCTCTCCTTCTGTTGTGATGTATTTGTAAAAACAATTTTTGTTGTCCTTTATGACAGTGGCCAGATTAAATTCTAGCTGAGCTTCAGTACTCTAAATTTTCTTCTTGTACAGCCTCACAATATTCTTGTAGTTCTCCTGAATTTTTTGTCCCTTCTTCCTAAGGTCACTAACTCCTGATTTTTTCACTAAGTTCCAGCCAAAGCTCTCTGTGCAGCAAGGCCAGTCTTCTTCCCTGCAGACACGTTTTTTGGCATGCAGGGACAGCCTGTCCCTCAGTCTTTAGGATTTCATGTAGGCTTGCCCTGGCTGCCACACTGTCTCTTGTTTACCCTGCACAGCTGGCATTGCTCCTGTCCCCAGTGCTCCTTGCAGGCTTCTTTTACAGGGGAGGGAAGCTTGGACTTCCCTGCTCCTGACTTGGGTCCCATCAGCTGCTCTCTCATGAGCTGCAGGCTCCTGGCAACTCCCTCTGCTGCCCTGAGGTTCCCCCATTTTGGGAAACATCTCTGTGCATGGCACTGGAGAGCTTCACTGGCAACTGTGGGCTCCAGAGCTGCTCCCCTGACAGATCAGAACCTCCGTCCTGGCCTGGTTTCTCCTCAGTTTTTGCTGGAAATCGGATAATGCAGTATGTCCTGTTCTGAGGGTAGGGCTGGGTTAGGTGACCTCCAGAGGTCCCTTCCATGAAATCACTGCAAGATTCCACGATTCCCTCCTAAACTGTTGTGCAATAGCAAGGAACATCCATCATACTTGGCCATAATCCAGTTCATGGGGTTTTTTCCTACCGAAGATTGAACTAAAAAATGGTACAATTTTGCAATTAAAATAAGGAGCTTTAATTAAATTGTGTTCTCTTGTTTCTCCTGAGACTACACAATCTTTGAGTTCCCACTGATGATATTTCACAGTGACACACCACAGGGGTTTATTCCTAGAATTTTTTTGTTATTCTAGTTCTAAATATTCCATGAGAAGAAAGGAGTGGCTTCAAAGAAAGAAAGATTTTCTATGTTTCCTGAAGTTTTATTCTACTAAGATTTCCAAACACTTAGCAGCTATAAGAACTGAAAATAGGGAAGTCTAATGGCAAGACTTACAAAATCAATCCAACACTGAATTGCAGAATACTAGTAGTCCATAAATTAAAATAATTTCATTGGAAGGTATATGCCCATCCTTCAGCCACTCTACCTATTTTCCCAAGATGACCAGAAAAGCTACAGCATCTTCTTGGTTTAAAGAACATTTTTTGTTGACAAAACAAGGCAGAGGTTTACACATTTTTTCTCTCTGCAGATAAGCCATGAAGACCCATCTTGTCACATTCCTCTAATGAGCTGGTCATCTTGCACAGCTGGCAAGAGCTGAATAGTTTTCACCAGGCTTGCATGTGTAACTGCCTTACAAAGTACTCAGGATTGGGTCTCAGTCAAAACAAGCATATGTAAAAATTCACCATTTTAGCAGATGGAGTCAGAATAGCTCACTTGCATGCAGTAAAAGCCTTAATATTTCCACAGCTGGCAAGTTTCCTGCAGTCTAAATGATTGGAGATTTTGGGTTTTTGAGAGAGAAGATCTATATCAGGCTTTAACTCATAAAACATTTTGTGTTTCAAATATCAAGGTGCCTTACAGACTTTTGCCCCCTGAAAAGACAGAACTAGAAAGTTTAAGTTATCTGGAGAGGGAAAATATATCTTTCATCTTCTGCCCCACATCCTGAAGCAAGAGCAGTGATATGGCAAAAGCTCAGTTTTGGCTTCTGTGACATTTTTTACAATCAGTCTTTTCTTGATTGTTGCTCTACAGCCAGAGATCTCACCTCTTGCCTCTCCTGACCAATATAGTTGTGTCAACAGAAGTCTGCAGTACAGAGATCAACTTCTGAATTTTATTGTGCTGCTTCTGTGAAGTCCAGTGTAACAGGAGAGTGTGTTATGAAACCAGGCAATAATACTACATAGCTATGAATCACTTAAAACGCGCTGGTTTTGTCGAGAGCAAAACCCCTTTATCAGAAACAACGCCTGTTGGAAAGTTAACTGTTTCTGATAGCAGGTTCTCAGGCTGGAGTTGCCTGGTTCATGAGGAAGCCAAAATCCTATTATAATGCTATGTAAACTGAAGCTTTAGCAGTTCACACGTTTCTTGACAGTCAGAAGATTTTGAACCAGAAGAGACTTTTTTAGAGCTGAAAAATGTTATGGGGTTGCACCAGTACCAAAGGATGTTTCAAGGGAAGGGCTAATGCTTCTCCCACTCTTTTAGGGCAAGAATTGACATGAAGTTTGTAACTGTGACTTTTGACCACTTACCCTGATATTGAGGTGGATGAAAGATGGACAAATTCTGTTCAGAATTAGCAATAATAAAGCCCTGAAAATTTGCCCCACACCTGTCCTTTAACTATAAGACTCAGCTTTACTTCAGAATGTGGATTTTGCCACCTCCACGCTAAAGATGTCAAATGTCATGTTTTCTTCCCAATGGGATCTCCTTTTGAAGTAGACATGCACTGAAAGTTGCCTTGAAATGCATCTGTCACCGTCCAGTCCCCTCTGTTTCAGTGTGACCTTCTCCTTAGCACAGGGGTGGACTGGAAATCTTGGGCTCTGGTCCACAATGTTGGGGTTATTTTGCCTGCTGCAAAGAAAGTCAAAGCATGTTTCCCCACCTTCTATGACTGGTACAGCAGGGATTGTTCAGAGGGCATTTGGTAACTTCCAACTCTGTGTTAATTACTCAAAAGCAACATTTCAAAGCAAAACTTATTTGCATTGCCCTTCTTCCCTATTTTCTACAGGCTGCTCTTGTACTGCTGTGATGCTCTGTAAAATCTCTGGTCATATTGCTCTGCAGAAAAGGTTTATTCCACTGATTTTATGTTGATATTGTAAGACTGTTTAAGTCTGGCCATGTCCAGGCAAGTAAGTGACAGGGTTCCACAGATGCTACCCATGAACATACCGATAGTTTAGATACAGTAGTTAATTCTTCTTAAAGTAGTAACCAGATAAAACCCCACAGAGATATTTCTGTTTGCTTTATACAGTCCTGAAGTGTTTAGACTGGTGCTTTACAACACCTCTGAAAGAGGGCAGTTTGGGCCCTTTTTATGGCTAGCAGCTCATGAAAGCTATGGAAGCATCAATCACTCCTCCCCATAGCAGTGCAGCTGACATGATTGCTGGGACTTATATGTGATGATACAGAGCTCCCCATGGACTCAAACCTTGCTTCTTTACTATCCTGGCCATCTAAATCATGATGACTGTGTGGTCTCAGCTATGTAGGGAAGATGGTGCCTTTCATCCCAAATTGCATGGGTGTAAATGGAACAAGAATCTAGATCTGCTGTGTCACATCTGCTTCATCCTCAGTAGTCATATTTCTTTTCTTTTCTTTTTTGTTTTCCCCTCCACTCTTTTCCATCTAATTAGGGAGCATTAAAAGCAAAACCACAAAATTCAATTGATTTAAAATTTGTTCTTAGCAAAAGGAGGCTGAAATAAATAATGTAAAAAAGAAGAGCTGAGTCCTTACTGTGAGTGTAGTCCCTGCTGAACCAGGACCACCTGCCTTCATTCTAAATTCACTCTGGCCACTCCTGCTTTCCCACCACCTCTTGCAAATTAGGTACCAGACACCTTCTTAAATTTCCACAGGTCTCCTATTACTTTTTGTTAAAGAAAGAGCCTATTGATGCAGACAGCATTTTCCTCCTCTGTCTAGATAACACAGGACACAATGGTGACCCTCCACACAGCACAGCACTGGGCTTGACAGGGAGCTGGTTCCCTGTACAATATTTTAACAGACTAACATGCAAGGAAAAAAAAAAAAAAAAACAAAAAACAGNACAAACAACCAAAGGACAGTTACCCTGTGAAATGAAAGCTCAATGATTTAAAAAGCATCAGTGTGTGTGTGAGGGAAAGAAGGGAGGCTGGGGGATGGGATGGCAGATTTCACTTGTCAGGTCAGTGGTAACAAAATATTATCCTGATCCAATAGACCATGTGAAAGGATATTACTGGGGTATGAAAAAATTCTTTTTGGGGGACAGAATGTATTTTTTCTGCCCTTTCTCTAAAGCCCTGTTATTTTTCTGTTCTTTGCTTGCATCTGTTAAATGCTGGAATGTCTGCAGGGACGTTTTTAAAAGCTGCACAATGTCAATTAAATTTGCCGAGCAGTATATCTTTTTGGAGTACGTGTGACCTTTTCTGTTTGTCATTTCCTGGGCATCACACCAAGTGATCCTCTTAGGATGCTGGCTTTGTGGAGCAGGCCCACAGCAGCAGGACTGCAGGAACTGCAGGTTTCTGGGACCGCTGCCAACCTCCGGATAATTGCCATCAGCAGGAAAGAGCTAGAAAAGCTTGGCTGAGTCCATCTTTTACAGATAGATTGACCCCTTTCTGCCACTGCAGAATCACAGTCAGAGAGAAACACATATCCAAAAAGAGAGAGAAGGGAGGGGAAGGAGGGGGAGAGAGGAATGATTACAGCAGGAAGGCTACATCTGATCTGAACAAGAGAGATTTGGAGGTTACGCTCGCTGCTTTGCTTTCGCCAATATTTATAATATCTTCTGTTTCAAGACAGACAAATCTGAGAATGAGGCTTAAATGCTGAGCTCTGTTACAATAAAACTGGTGCTTTTGTGAGACCAGAGTCAGAGCTCTGAGGGAGGGGAGGGAAGGGAAGGGTGGGAATTCAGTACCTTCGTGTGATACATCTGCTGGGAAATAACAATTTGAGCATATATGCAGCAATCAAAAGGGAGACAATGAATGCCTGCTGCAAGCCACTGCAGGTGCTGGATAAGGGGATGGAGGACAGCAAAAGGAAGGAGAAAGGAGGCTGTGCACCCACAGTTCAGTAGCTAATCTGAGATGTTTCAAAAAACAGCAAGAACCACAATTGAACTTTCTGAGAGCTGGGAGTGGAAAGCAGCACCCTTAATATCCCTGTGTCCAGCAAGTGGCTGAGTGGGGAAAATGGTGGTGGCATGGCCAGGAGGTGATTTCAGCAATCAAGATTTCAGAAATACCACTTCCAGGTTCAGTCCTGCTGGTAAATTCTGTAGTAGTGACTGCAGCACAGGAGCCCAAAATCTCAGTGTGGGAATTTCCAGGCAGATGCTGGAATCCCCACCCTGAGCTAGAGCTGCCTCCCCAGGCATATCTCAGTTGAGGTGGGACAGGCAATGGTCATAGTCTGATTGAACCTGTCCCAGGCAATCCCAAAGTGTAAGATGCAAGACCAGTTCTTTTTCCACTTGGGAATGGAAAGAGGTAAGTGGGTTATTGGGGTAAGCAGTTGTCCCTTCCGTGCAGTTGTGTGACCTACTAGATATGGGCACCACAATTCTGCTGCCTCTCTCCTCTCCTGGAGGAAAATCCCTCCATCACTGATGGAACTGCAGCTGTCATGCAGGAAAGAGCAATTCTGAGCCACAAAAATGTATAAAAATGTGCATGACCTCTGAGAATCAAGATCTTCATGGAAAATAAAGCTTCTGAGACAGAACCTCTCCACTGCACTTAGGTCAGTGCAGACTCATATTAATATTAAAATGTTTGATGCTAAAGACATAACACCCAAATCCATTCACTAGCACTGCTTCTTTTTCTCTTTCCTCAGGCATGATCTATCTCTTAGTTGCCAACATAAATCATACTCAGGTTACAGCAATGTCCTGTGGCTCCAAACTGGGGGAACCTCAGTGCATAAGGTGCTGAGCAAACATGCATGGAGGCATAGCCCTGTCAAATATCATCCAGGTCATATGATCTGTGGCTATATTCCTCCCTGTGGAGAACACACTCAGCTCTGCAAATGCTTGGCCTGTTTCTCTGTGTGACACTGAATGTCAGTGAGTGACATCTCACAGATGATACTTTATTGGTAGAGCAGGTGCTGGTGGCAAGAACTATATTTATAGAGCAGAGGTCTAAAAATGGGTCTGTGCTTAACAGGTCTCAGTCACTTCCAGATCAGATTTGAGTCTTTCATAAGACCTTTCCCCTGTTCTTTCCCTGCTCACAAACTCTCACCAGAATGAGAAAGCCAAGGGGTGCTTCCCAGACCCCCAGCAGAAAAGCCATGCAACTTGGGATACAGAATCCATATCCTTCCTAGGAAGGGAGACCTGCAAGTCAGGGGACTACCCTGGAGTGGCTTCTCTGTTTGCCCTTGCCCTGCCACATTTTCTCTCCTGAGCACCCTAGGCTGTAGAAGCAGTTTGCTCTGCCAGGGAACAGGGATGTTTCTGAGAGCCAAAGGGGAATTCGGATCTGTCCAAATGACATCCAGCCACCAGCACACCATCTGCAATGTTTGGGATTTGATGACTGACCTTAAAACTGCACTTTTGTATGAAGGTCTTTCCAACTATTACAGTCCAACACCATGCTCAGAGTTTTAGTATGGATTTGCACAGAAAATATGTTAGACAAGGCAGAAAAGCAGTGAAGGCATTTCAGCTTCTGCCCAGAATGAAAGTTTGAGTTCTTTCCTGGAAGTAGGCTCCATTTGTTCCACCTGTGGATGTGTGCTGGGTGCAAGGAAAGGTGATGAGATACTGCTCTGCTGGCCTGAAAAAACAGTGCTTTTTTGCCCAAGTTAAATTGAAAAACATTGCCAGACCTCAGCTTGTAATATGCTATTCAATTACACCTTCCACACGCTGCTTAGAGTAATCCTAGTCTGAGTGTGGTCCATGGCAAATATGTGGGAGCAAATTTTAAACTTTTGCCTGAAAACCCATTTGTTCATTCCTCAGAAACTAAACAAGAGGGTTTTTAATGACATATATTTTTAAGCAATTATATTGTGGCTGCAGGACCTGTCAGCATCAACAAAGTCATTCCTCCTGTGGGCAACATATAAAAAGGAAAACAGCTCTATATTTCATTTTGTTTCCATTTGCCACCTCCATTTACAGCTGAGGCTTGTGAATGATTTGAATAGTCTCACTGAAATCAGGAGGACAACTCATGGGCTTGGAGAGAGGCACGTGATGGAGGGCTTTACCAAATCACCCTCCAACACCAGATGCTGGAGGACACAGTGTTGGTAGCTGTTGGCAGCTGATCTGAAGAAGTTAAGCTTAGCAGTGAACAGAGCCCCCAGGCTCTGCAGCTCAGCTTCCTTTCCTCTCTTTAGCACAAAATATTTTAAAAGAAACTGAGACCAGCAGCTTTTCCCCAGCCAACAAAAATAAAGACGCTTGCAGCACAGGGAAGTGCAGCAACTCCAGGCTGCTTTGCCAGGGAATCAGGGGGATGGATGGCTGAGGAACAGCAATTGAAAGGTGGGCACAGAGGCAACAGCACCATGGCTGAGCTCCAAGCCCAGAGCAATGAGGCATCCACGAGAACTATTGCAATTGTCAACAGTGGAGAAATGTAATTTGTTGTTTGCAAATGCAGCCTAGCTCCTTAAAACAAAATAAAGGAAAGCAAATACCTCAGCTCTGTTAGCTACCTGGCCAGTGAAGGCTGCCCATGAGCCAGCTACATAAACCAGCTGATAGACAGCTCAGGCAAGATCTACTGGATGGGTTTGATCAAGGACTAGTGCATCTTTAGGAATGTGAGTCAACTGGAAACAGATGTTTTCATTCTGTGGTGCTGTAGAAGCAAAAGTCCCTTCCTTCTGTCCTCCCTCTATCTCCTCCAATCCTTGGATATATTATTAACACTTTTTTTCATCTATTTGTGTGTCTGAAAATATTCCTGCTGTAAACTCCTAAATTGTGGGGAGAAGCAGGGGAGGCAATGCCAGCAGATCAGAACAACAAAAAACCAAGCCACTTACAAACTTGCCCATCAACTAATTCCTCTCAGAAAACTTCCTCCATCAGTGGAAATCCCAACCTCACCCACTAAACCTTTCCCAAAAGCAATGCAGTTGGCACTGTATTCTGTTTGTGTTAACAAATTTAGGCTGTTCCAGGCCAAGAAAGAGGGAAAAAAATCCCTTAGACTCCTTTGGAGAAAGTGAGCCTCTTGGAGTTCCCTTAATGGTGTGAAGGGGGATTCAGGAAACAAAGACACTTGGGGTGCTCTCTTCTGCAGCAGGTCACTCTGTCAGACAGTCCACACCTGAGGCAATGAAAAGCCACCCAGGATTATTTTTTTTTAAATTATTTATAAGAAAAATACACCCATCTCCACCACCCCTACAACTGTCTGTCATGTTTCTCTCTGCAGAACCATTCAGACAAACACCACCAACCAACCCTGCAGCCCTTCCTGCTCTGGTCCTCCTCCTGGGCTGGGTGTCAAACACAACACTCTCCCGAGATGGTTTCTGCTGACACACCCAATCTACCCAAAATACTGCTTGGGAGGACCCAGTGATGCTGCTTTAGTGCCCTTTTTGCATCTAATTCCCCATAATCACTGGTGAAGATCTACCAGTACTATCCATCTGCTCACACAGCAGCCTCTGGTATTCAGGATGACTGTCATTCAACTTTTTTTCAC
The DNA here is from genome assembly GCA_013398075.1 of Notiomystis cincta. Classification (NCBI taxonomy): domain Eukaryota; kingdom Metazoa; phylum Chordata; class Aves; order Passeriformes; family Notiomystidae; genus Notiomystis; species Notiomystis cincta. The sequence goes on along the minus strand of VZRX01013136.1, from coordinate 11,150 downwards.
CCAAATTCCTCCTTACTGCTCATACTGTCACTACTTGTCTCACCAAAATAAGGCAATTAAGGATCATCCTATTTACTGTCCTACTTGCCCCTTCCACCTTTCTGCCTTTTCTTAAGGTTTCTCATACTCTCAAATCTAAAATGAGAAAGCTTTGTATTCCTCATAAACAGTAAAAATAAGATTAAAATCATGTTTGTAGCCCCAGAGCTGAGGCTCCCAATGACTGGTGGTCACTTTGCAAGAATTACACAAGTAGATACATCCCCCCTTTCCAAACTGGCTCCCTTTGTGCAAATGGTTGTCCCAGTTTTGGGTTCAAAGTGCTCACATACAGGAGTGAGCAGAGCATCATTCATGGGCTTGGATTCTGAATGTTTCAAAGCAGAGGTCAATGGGTGTCCAGGAATATGGGATGCACTGGTGGGTTGTATATATTGTATTTTCTTTCTATAAGTTAAGGTGGAGCCAGAGTTGTTCCTGGACAGGAAAAAAAACCAACTTCTTATTTGTATTTCTCACAGCTGAAGAGAAATCTAGGAAATAGGAGAGGATGTGCTCTCCCTGAGTATCCCAGGCCATATTCACCTTCCTCCTAGGTGAGGTCTGAAGTGCAAGGAGGGATGTGAAACAGCCAGTAAGAAGGAGGTAAGCACACAAAAAAACAGGTTGAGGCAGAACATCAATCTTCAGATGTGAAAAATTGGGAAAGACATGGATGAAAAAACGTTTGCCACCACTCAGGAGGCCACTGACACCAACTAAGTTGAGAAAAGCCACAGGTGGGACCATTTATTAAAGAGTTCTTTTGTTAGGGAGAAATATTATTATGAAGATTATAAGATTTTCCCAATTCCCACAAAACTCCTGTCCCCATCCTTCATCTCACGTCACCACAGGAGTCTGATGCCAACACCAAAACATTGTCACAGCTCTGTACACACCAAAGCTGTCCATAACTCTTACTGGAGTTGTTAGCTCCCTGGAAACTGTGAGAAGAGACCTGTGAGTGCTTAGGAAACTTTTGGAGAGTGTTTACATCAAGCTTCAAGGTTACAAGGAAAACGGAAAAAAAGCAAGTCATCTGTAATTTTGCAGCATAAAGTGTCACATGTGAGATCTCCTATTGTCTCATCTGCTTGGGGGTCCCATTCCATCTCTTTTAAATAAAACAAATACAAACGAGTTAACATTTTATTCCTTCTTTTCAATGGAAATTGGCTGACAGAGGACTGAGCTAATTTACTGAATACTGAAATGTTTCTTTCTTACTTATCCTAGACTAAATATGAAGATTTTGCCTTCTCATTCTCAGCTCCCCAGGTACCTCCTTTTCTCATGGAATGAATGAATGAATGAACAAACAAAAAACCTACCTGTTCCCTTTCACCCCTACAAATTTCTCATCAAGAATGGAGAGGCAAATAATGACCTACTGCAAAAGATGGAAAACAAATTATAGCCAGAATGGCAAAAGCAAAATATTTCTCCTCTAAACCTGTTGTTTTTTCCCTCTGTGTGTCTTGGCAGCCTAACTCTGAAAACATCCACCTGAATTCTCTGTGCTCAACGGAGCAGCCCAAGGATAAACCCTCTGGTAAATCCTATGTGACTGAAGATATAGGAGCCTGCCTGTGAGTAAAAACATTTTAAATATGATTGCTATACTTGTAAGTAACCAAAGAGCCCTTTTGGAGCAAATAATTTCCTTGGAAACATCTGAATCCAATCATCTAAGCCTGGGAGCCCAAATTTATGTAATACCACTGCTCTCCTCTCCACATTGTCCATCCCCTGCCTCAAAAGAAAAGAGTTTACCCTGTCCATCTATCATTTAAATGGTAATGAGCTAAATGAATTCCACCTCACTTCTGAGCTTCAGAGTAAGCTTGGGTTTATTTATTCGTTTAAAGGCACAAGAACCCATTTGACATTGCTGAACATGTCCCAGATTTATGGAAAATAAAACTGTACTAATCTTGCACGTTTATTAGCTTTTCTGTCAGATGCCTCCGTGAGCATTCAGAGATGTGAATTTGCCCTGCAGTTCTGTTCTGACTGGAACAGCATCTCCTGAAATGTAAATGTTATCTTAAGGTCATATGCTGATGAAAACCCCTGTTTTGCCAAAGTCTAATTTCTTGGTCACTTGACAAAGCAGCTGCTGTTCAGTTATATGACACAAAGATCGCTATTAAAGTGGATAAGTTACATGTTTGATTTGGCATATATTATGCAGCTTCTAAGGATAAAAAAATCACAATTTATGGTTATTTTTCCTGATTTAGCTGAGTAAATAAAAGGCTTCTCACAAATATGTATATAGGAATGATATATCTAAGTGAATTTTTTCATCTACACCTTATGTAGCCCTCCAAGTGCTTTTGTGACTGCATTTTAAAGGATCAACACAAATATCCTAATGTGTGATATAATGTATTTTCAGAATCATAGATTGTTATTGAGACAAATTCCTGATTTGAAGGAGAATACAGAGATTAGACAGTTGTAAATGTTATGTGGCAGTAAGCTCTGCAGCTGATGTACATTAAGGAAAATAAAAATTATAAGGCTTAGGTAATCAACAGCTGGTGTCAGCTGGTACCGTACCACATCAGTGCCTCCAAGGTTGGTAAAGATCTTTTTTAACCATCTGGTAAATATCTAGCATTGGTCAATGTCAGAAGGACAATACTGCAGGCTTCTGCTCCTGCCTTGGCAAAGCAAGACAAATGCTCACTTGTGTGAGCAGGGAACATGCAGTGTGTGTCAAGAAAGACAATATGACACATTTTAGGATATGGCACTGCCACAGGGATTCACTCCAGGCCTTTTAGTGTGTGAGAAAATGCTGACATAGAAACCAAACTACAGGGATGCAAGGTTTGGGTTACACAAAGCTCCATGTCCAGGAAGAGCTGCAGCAAGGTTTGGTCTCCAGGTTTGAGCGCTGAGGAGTCGGTTCTGGAAGAAATGTGTCTGGGAGCTCAGTGTCTGGTGATGGGTGGAGAAGGAATGTGGTCTGCAGTGTTTGACCTTCATCTCGCAATGAAAAATCTCAAATATCCTCAGAAACACATCAACAGAGTTTTCTCTCACCAAAAATTTGCTATAGTGCAGGAAGACTTGGTCCTTTCAACAAAGAATTTTAAAAAAAAAAGGGAGCTTGGGATTTCTAAGGCCTCTTCTCTTCTTCTGTTTTCTTTTCCTCACTTTTTAGTTATGAAGTTCAGAGAGGTTCCAAGTGACAAAGACAATTTAGGATTTCAGATAAGACTTTACTTTGCAGGACACCCAGCATTAATTTAAACATTAACCCTCTCATACCTAAGGAAGTAGGAAAGTTATTCCAATGAGAAATCAGCATGAGCAATAATGAAGCACTCACTTTCAGATAGGAAACTAACTCAGCAAAAATAAGATTTTCTTAATATTCAAGTCAAAGAAGAATATGCTTTTTCTAAAACTTTATCTAGTAGGCTGCCAGGGGATAGTCCTCTCCTGATTAGTGACAATTTTGATAGGTCACATCACAAAATTTAGTTTCCAGAGGAAGCTCTAGGATCAGAAAATCCTTCTGGGTATAGTTTAAAACATGGGGGAAGCATCTTGTGTTTAATGATTGCTCCATTCATTTCAGGGATATGTGATACTCCCAGTCAGCTGCAGACAAGGAAGGATTCTCCTGCTTTGGAAAAAATGGGATTTTTTTGATAGGGATTGAGTGGGACTTGATCATTCTCTGTTGCAGCACTTCTTTGTGTCAGTACAGTCCTCCATCATGGTGAGAACATACTGCACTTTGTGCCTCTCTTATAAAATTTAATTCACATGCTGGAATTTCCTGCTCTTGCAATTTGCTTCTTTGAATTAGCTAAGACACCTCCCCATGACACATAATTCTTGGGAAACTTGTTAGCTCTGCGTAAAATAAGTAAGTAGGTAAATAAATAAATAAATGGCTGGAAGCAGGCTGGAATTCATTACTGAAATCGAGTAACAGCCCAGCAGAAAATTCAGCAATAAAACATCCACGTCGTAAACCATCAATATTTGCAGTAAACCATGAGCTGAGGATAGCCTTTGTAAAATAGCTTCCACTCCTGAAATGCCATATCCTGATTGGCAAAAACATGGCAAGGTACCAGCTGAGCTGAAAGGGAATCACAGTGTACCTGCACAGAACCTTGTCCTTGCTTGATGTGATTCCTCTTTGGACAGAGCACAATCCAGAGCTGCAGGTGTGGAGAGGAGAGACCACCAAAGGGGGCTGGTAAAGCAGGGATGTTTATGTGCACCTACTGTACAAAGGCTTTCTGCCACCCTCGTGGTCCCAGAACATCCATTTAACATGCAGCTGACACCTAGGTGTAAAAAGTGAATGATAAGGCACTCCTCACCCTGACTGCTCGGACATCATTGCTCTGCCCCTCCCATATTTACGCTGTGGTTCTGTTCCCACTGCTGTAAGGGGCTCTGCTCTTCATCTTCCCTAAGATGTGGGGGCTTTAGGGCCAAAGGATCATCTTGCTTAGAACACCTATGTCACAGGTTATTAAGTTTCACTCAACTGTTCCTGAGACTGATTCCAGTAATTGATGTTCTGTGAAAATTCTCTTCCAGAGAGAGAGAATTGGCCTTGATTTAAAGGAAGGGTGAAATAGAGAGCATGCTGCTTTCCCTAGCAGTTTGTCCTGGCTTGTAATCTTCCTCACCCTAAATCACACTGGTCCCTCTCTGTCTGATGAAAGAACCTTCTTCTAAATGGGTTCTTCTCTCCACACAAATATTTCCCCAGTAGTCAAATTACCCCTTCATCTTCTTGTCCATTTGAGCCTGAAAGGTGTCTCATTCTTGGAATTTTATTCTTCTGCCCTTGTCTGGTGCTTTTCTGAGATTTCTCCTTTTTTTTTTTTAATTATACCTTTTGTAACATTCTTAATAGAAAGCAAACTGGGATGCATGGGGAATTACCATTTCACTCAGACTGAATTTGCACACAGGTATGGGGCTGCTGTGTCATTCTATTGAAGGGTGAATATGCATATAAGAAGGAACCATGACTTTTAACATTAAAAGCCCTGAATTACAGGATTTACAGTGTTCATGCAGCACTTAGTACATCTAAACATGTTATAGATCTATAGATGCAGATGCATCTTGGCTCTGCAGACTAATAGCCTTTGGAGTAGGAACATTTTTTTCTATATTAGTGGGGGCTGTTCCCTCAGGTAAGTTTAGCTGACTAAAGCCAGCAAGGGAAAAAGAGGTGGAGAGAACTCAGAAGTTGGATGTGTGAGAAACATGGAATTAATCAGAGTCTTGCCCAAGTGTGCAGAGAGGGATAACCAATGAGGCAAGTAGACTTCCTTGCCTTATCTATATATAGATTAATGTTCAACTTTTAGTGGAGTCCTCCTGCCCTGAACCTGCGGTCAGACAGAGGTTCCTGTCAGCTCCAAGATCTTTACTGACAGGAAATTTGGTCTCTGGATCACAGGCAAAAGCTCCAAATAGGCTCAGCTCCTTAGTATCACCTACAGAAGTGACTTTAATTCTTTGTACACTGTGTCAGCTTCAACTTCTAAGAAATATCATTCATAGTCACCCATTTAGGAATTCAACATGACATATTTATATCATGTTCCTAGTTCACTGACGGTATCGTTTAGTCAAGATTTTTATTAAAATACTTTCACAATGTATTGCTGTGAAGGCATAATTTCTTTGGCTTGAGGCTCCTAATTCTCAGTTCTGTTTTTGCCAGGACACAAGGGGCTTCACACAACAGAGCAGTACTCCTGATGGGGGCCTGGAAGGTACCCCTCAAACCAAGGTCAGCCACCTCTGCTGGGACATTCCTCCTGCCATCACAGCAATCATCCCTCTCCATTCAGGGATCTCTACATGCTCTGGAAATATTAGGAATGCTGAGAGGCTCAGCAAGGCATGGAGCTCAGGCTGAGTTACTCACCCACCATGACCTGTCCCATACAAGCATCCCTCACATTCCTTGCCTGCAGGGAGGTTGCCCCTTTCCCACGTATGAAATTTCATAACGGGTTGGTAGTAACAGAATATGGGTTCTGCATTCCTGCATAGGCTGCATTGCCTTTGACTCTGTTAAAACATGTTTTGCCCAAATAAGCTGAACCTCACCAGTGATCTCCCTTACACAGACTCTGCAGTTATTTATAGTTGTACCAATCTTCATCAGCTGCAAATTCTATCAGCAGTGACTTTAAATCTAATCCTGGATTAGTAATGAAAACATCCGATAGCCCCAAGAACAGGTACGATTCTGTGGAGACACTGCTCAGAATGCCTCTGGTTGATGATGATTTGTCTGAATTTTCAGACCTGCTATTTATCCCTTTGTTTATATCGTCCTACAAGGCCTTTTTTCCTCCCCTCACTTTCCATTGCCTTTTCCTTTGAAAACTCAAGCCATGATATTCAGAAATGTTCCTTTCTACATCAGGCTTGCTGGCAGCACTGTTAGGAGCAGTGGGTTCTTGTCCATGGGAAAGCACGTGATTATATTGAGCCACAAGTAAATTGAAAGGTGGGGGCCATTTCCCATGTTCTGACATAAGTACAATCCAGGAGAATAAAATATAAATACACACATATATATAAGCCAGATCATAAAACTTGTCAGTTCCTTTTGCAGATTTTGGACCTATATTGCAGACAGGTTTGGGGTTTATGTTTGTTTTAATATTTGTACTGTTCTTAAACAAATGGATTAGTTCCGTCTACGTGTTTTGCTTTAGCAGTGTGGTGTTAAACACATTCAAAATGTTTCAGTCAAGTAAAGATTTGACTTTGCCCAAAAAAAACCCAAACCACAGAACTATAGAAACAGCCAAGCACTGTAGCCATTCCCCAAATAGGGTGTTAGGATTTGGCTATAAACCTAAGCTGTTTAATATGGTTTGGGTTTATGCAGTAGGTCATGGTGGTTAATGTTTAGTGAGCTGAAACAAGAATGGAAGAAAATTATAATGGAAAAGCTTGGTTTGAAAAAAACAACTCTTCATAGATGACTATAAGGGGGATGATTGGACTCGTGGTGTGTACCACATATTTTGGCTAAGCTGGAAAGCTTTGAAAGCCTTTCAGTTGATATAAGCATGGTCATCTGAGCAGGACTTTTTAGCTCAAAACACTCCTAATGCTGGACTCTTGGCATGAGGCAGTGACAGCTGCAGAAGGCAGAGGGGGAGAAGGCAGCAGTGCTGTGCCTTTGTTATGGAGAGCAGCAGCACAGGGGAGGCAGAATTGCCTAAATTGGTGTTGTGTGACTTGGGG
>VZRX01013134.1:25527-51976 GCA_013398075.1 Notiomystis cincta | reverse complement strand
CTTCCCTTCCCTTCCCTTTTCCCATTGGGAAATCAGGACAGAGAATATTCAAACTCAGCCCCTTGGGCTGAATCACAACCACAGCCAGTGTTGATAAACATCCTTTACAAATCCATCCTTCACAATCCTCCCCAAACAATCCTCCTGATTGTTCTGAAACCACCAAAGCAGCAGCAGAGGTCACAAAACCAGCCATTGTTATGGGTTTTGCAACACCTCCTATCAGTTTTGGAACGGGCTGTGCCACTGGTAGGTTTAAATTTAGATTTCCAAATGCAACACTTGCTTTAAGAGGCTGACACGTTGTTTAAGAGATGAAAAAAAATTGCAGTTTTTGCTCACAATAACACACTTTGTGAACTGAGGTAAAATTGCTTGCGAGATTATTTTTCTTTATTTTAAAGATGAAATTCCAAATAGTATGACACCGTTTTAGGTCGGAATAGAAAGTCACAGAATTTCCAGGGGAGCAGAAAATCAGATTACTCCCCTCAGCTTTGACCCCTCTGGATTTGGAGTTAAATCCCCAGAGTTCCAGCCTGGAAGAATGGAATTTCATGGCAAACTGGTTAACCAGTAACCCAAATTACAGCTCCATCTGGCCAAGGGCAGAGACAGCCAGCGAGAAGACACTGCCCAGACTGATCCTGTGCCAAGCCCTCCTTGGGATTCCTCAGCACCTAATTACTCCCACTTTAATTAAACTTTCTCGTACAACTTTCCTTGTTTCCTTCTCTAACCAATCTGCTGCTGGAGCCTCTCATCTCCTCCCAAACAGAGATGGATGGAAATTATGACCTTCTTGGTTTGCTGGAAATGTTTTTGTAGCTTTGGGGTTTTTTTTTGTTTTTTTTTTTTTTAATTTCCTCCAAATTGAGTGGTTCTGACTTCTTCTGAAAACAAGATGTTTTGGAAAGTTGCAAGTCTGATTAAAATGTGGTATTTTGACACGAGAAATTTTTGTTCTGCTGCGATTTCAAGTCCCTGAGTAAAGAGAATTAAACAAATTCAATCATTTTGCAACAAATTACAAGACCGAGAGCTGGAATAATTGTAGTGAAGGTAAAAAAATCCAAAAAATCAGGAGTTTATTTCTTCTCTAGCCCTAATTTAGGGGGGGAAAGCGAGATACCCTCAGTGTTCATCATTTTCAGTGTTCCAGCATCAGCACTTTCCCTTGGAAAACCTTTGTGAGCCCTGGGGAGCTGCCGTGGATCTGCACATTGTTCAGAACAATGGGATCCTGCAGGCGGCACAATCAATGCGCCAATAAACCCTATCAATAATTAATCATTAACCCCTCATTAAAGTGCTGAGGTGTAAAGGGCAGACACTTGTGTTTCGTTTGTTTTCCTTGCTTTTCCCCAGCTTCATGCCCAGGGACTTTGGCAGGCTGGGCAGGGGGGCCTGGCAGAGCCTCCTGCGGTTCACCAAGGCCAAGTGCAAGGTCCTGGGCAACCCCAAGGGCGAACAGGGGCTGGGTGGATGCACCAAAACCACCCCTAGGGGACAGGAATTGGGGATTTTGGGGTGTTAAAAGCTCAGCAATGAGGGTTTGCAGCCCCAGTTCTCCCCCACCACAGGAATCCTGACCAGCAGGTTGAGGGAGGGGATTCTCCCTCTCTGCTCTTCTCAGGTGATTCCCCCCCTGCAGAGCTGCCCCTGGCTCTGGGCNGTCCAAGGCCAGGCTGGATCAGCCTGGGACAGTGGGAGGTGTCCCTGCCATGGCAGGGGTGGGATGGGATGGGTTTAAGGTCCCTTCCAACCCAACCCAACCCATTCTGGGATTCTCTCTTTAACCTCTGCCTTGCTCTCTGCATTAATCTCCATCCCTGACTGATTTTTGCAGCTCCCCTACCCCAGCTTAGCCCACACATCTCCCCTATAAAAACACAACCCAGAAGGAGAGGCCAGGGATGGATTTTAGCAGCTGAACACATCCCAACCAACTGCTTGGGGTGCCTTTGAGTGCTGCCATCTGAGCTGGCTCCCAGCTGTGCCCCAGCCCGGAGCGCCTCGAGAGCAGCTGCTGCACAAGGGGGAGTTGTGGCTGTGGGGTGCACAGCCCCACCAGGCCTGTCCCAGCTGGAAGCAGCCCTGTTGCACAAGCTGCTCTCCTGCACTTGCTGCAGAGGCTGGGGCTCACAGAGCACCGAGGCAGCTCCCAGGTGGTGATTAATTGCATGACACCTATTGTAATTATAAATTCCAGGTCACTCATCGTGCTGGAAAGCTGAGGGAGTTCAGCCATCAGGGTGGAGTCAAGGCAGACATCCCTGTTAAAGTGTTCCAATGAACACTCAACACACGAGGAATGTCTCCACGGGGCTGTTTAAACACACTCTGCACTTTGCTTTTCTTGCCTTTTGGGCACAAAAATGTGTGATCAGGCAGGCACACGGGACTGACTGTAATTGTCATCCACTTTAGTAAAAAAAACCTTTCTTAACTGCAAATATTCCCTTTTCCATCCACAGAGAAAGGGTGAAACACGCTCTGCTTCCCAGGTGGTGAGGAAAGGAGCAGGAGTTGGGAGCGTTTGGAGTCCTGACACTTTTGAAAACCCTCAGCAGTTTCTCGGTGTGGGAGAGCCTCGAGGTTTTAGCAGTGGTTGTTTCCCTCTGCAAGAGCTCCCAGAGTAGGATGGAAAGGGGACATCAGCAGCACATTTATTATGATTTACAACCAAGTGTAAAGCCAGACCAGGTCTGTGGCCTGTGCCAGTCCCCAGCAGAAGGTGGTGCCATGGGGGACCAGGCTGGGCTGCTCCTGAAGGTTTTATCCACGTCCAACAGAACAGCAGAGCCCTGCATGAAGCTGAATGTGCTGATCACACATCCCAAACATTCCCAGTTTATCCTGTGCCTTCCTGGGTTTAATTCAGCCTCGTGTCCCAGAGGCACATCTTGCCTCCCCCTCTTTTACCTGACTCAAAGCCAGGTCACTTGGTGTAAATTTAATGACATTTGTGTGCCAGGGTCAGGATCGCCTCAGGCTGCAGTCGGGCAGCTCAGGACATTTCTCAGGGCTCCGAGACATTCCCTTTGTTTTTTCCATCCAGGACCCCTCAGGTCACACCTCTCTCTCCCTGCCCTGGAGTTCCCTGCCTGACAGACATCCCAGGGCATCCCACCGGTGCCAGAATCCCAGGAAAACCAAGCATGCCCTGGTCAGTGACTTCTGAGAGCTCCAGTTAAAGGGCAAAGCCCTGCAGGAAGGGATCAGGATTTGCTTCCATTCCTGCCCTTCCCCTTTGCTGTCTCAGAGCTACTCGTGGCCACTGGAATTCAAATTCTCAGGCAGGAAGGTGCCACCAGGTCCTACAGGACAGCACCTCTGCCTTTGTCTCTTCTGCCTGAAGGGCAGGACTGGATAATCCATCCCTGCAGAACAGAATTTGGATAATCCATCCCTGCAGAACAGAACTGGATAATCCATCCCTTGAAAATAGAGGGGGATAATCCATCTCTGGAGAACAGAACTGGATAATCCATCCCTGGAGAACAGAACTGGAATGGGATAATCCATCCTTGCAGAGCAGACCTAGGATAATCCATCCTTGTGGAACAGAACTGGGATAACCCATCTCTGCAGTGCAGAACTGGGATAATCCATTCCTGGAGAATAGAACTGGGATAACCCATCCCTGCAGTGCAGAACTGGGATAATCCATTCCTGGAGAATAGAACTGGATAATCCATCCCTGGAGAGCAGAACTGGAATGGGATAATCCATCCCTGGAGAAGGGAACTGGGATAATCCACCCCTACAGAACAGAACTGGATAATCCATCCTTGGAGAAAAGCCCTGGATAATCCATCCCTTGAGAACAGAGTGGGATAATCCACCCCTGCAGTGCAGAACTGGGATAATCCATCCCTGTGGAACAGAACTGGGTACTCCAACACTGCAGAACAGAACTGGGTGCTCCATCCCTGTGGCTCACAGGATGCCAGGCAGGTACCAGCCTCATTCCACCAGGCTGGCCCTTGGCTCAGGGCAGTGTCCTGCCATGGGGACAGACCCTTCCTGGGGCAGTGTCCTGCATGGGGACAGACCCTTGGCTCAGGGCAGTGTCCTGCATGGGGACAGACCCTTCCTGGGGCAGTGTCCTGCATGGGGACAGACCCTTGGCTCAGGGCAGTGTCCTGCCATGGGGACAGGCCCTTCCTGGGGCAGTGTCCTGCATGGGGACAGACCCTTCCTGGGGCAGTGTCCTGCCATGGGGACAAGCCCTTCCTGGGGCAGTGTCCTGCATGGGGACAGACCCTTCCTGGGGCAGTGTCCTGCATGGGGACAGACCCTTGGCTCAGGGCAGTGTCCTGCCATGGGGACAGGCCCTTCCTGGGGCAGTGTCCTGCATGGGGACAGACCCTTCCTGGGGCAGTGTCCTGCCATGGGGACAAGCCCTTCCTGGGGCAGTGTCCTGCATGGGGACAGACCCTTCCTGGGGCAGTGTCCTGCATGGGGACAGACCCTTGGCTCAGGGCAGTGTCCTGCCATGGGGACAGGCCCTTCCTGGGGCAGTGTCCTGCATGGGGACAGACCCTTCCTGGGGCAGTGTCCTGCCATGGGGACAAGCCCTTCCTGGGGCAGTGTCCTGCATGGGGACAGACCCTTGGCTCAGGGCAGTGTCTTGCCATGGGGACAGGCCCTTGCTGGGGCAGTGTCCTGCATGGGGACAGACCCTTGCTGAGGCAGTGTCCTGCCGTGGGGACAGGCCCTTGCTGAGGCACAGCCTGGCTCTCCTGGATGTCACAGGTGGTCCCTGCCAGGGCCACCCACCCCTTCCCACCTCCCTGGGCAGGACACAGCCAGCACATCCCTGGTTCTTCCCCTCCCTGTGTGAGCCCTCCCTCTGTCCTGGGCACCCCCGACCTGTGCAGCAGAGCCCTCGTGCTCGGGGTGTGGGCAGCCAGAGGCAGCAATGCCAGCACCCGGGGCCAGGATCCCTCTGCCCACGGCTGAGGGGGACACCAGGCTCCCTGGGAGCCATAGGATGGGGAAAACCCGTGAAGATCCCCACTGTGACTGTGCCAAACAGCCCCTGGGGTGTGCTCAGACAGACCACAGCCAAAACCAGAGCTGGGCTAATAATCTGTTATCAGCCAACCACGCACACATCCTCTTTGTGCTCCTCTCTTCAGGGCTGGCTGGGGCTCACTGAGGCCCTCCATGCTGCTGAAATCCCATCTTGGGCAAGAAGTGCCACCTCCCCTGGGACAGCACAGAAAGGACAGCCCAGAGCTGGGGTGGCTGCAGGGAGACCAGCTGGGACCTTGCAGAGCAAATCTGGATTTTCAATAACAGCTGAAAGCTGCCCCAAGCCCTGAGGGCTGCCCAGCACTCCCAGTGCTCCCCTGGCACCAGTCCCCATCAACAGAAAGGAGCCAAAAGGGAATTCAAGAGCTGTCTCTGCAGAGGCCTGGATGCTGCAAATGAACTTCAGGATATTCTCCACAGAGTTGACTTTAAGCCAAAATAAGGAGAAACCGGGATCTGGAGGATGCCTTTGTATTGTTCATGTTGCTTAGTAGCCTTCAAAAATAATAATAAAATAATACTGAAAATTTTGTTGAAAAATTTGTTGAAAAATTTGTTGAAAAATTTGTTGAAATTCCCCAAGCACCACTGTTTGTGCAGGACTCTCTCCTGAGCCCTTGGGCATCCTCAGCACCCTTGGAATCCCACAGAAAAAAGCCCCAGAGAGCTGAGGAAACTCTGCCCCTTTGCCTTCCAAGCACCCAGACCGCGGTGCTCACCCTCTTCCACGTGTGAACCATCTCCCTCAGCCTCCCTGATCCTCCCCGTCAGCAGAAAGCTGTGATTCATTCCAGCTGATGTGCTGAGCTGGGGGAGGGCAGGGGGGCAGAGAAAATCCCAAAGGAAGCCTCACTTGACAATGTCTCTTTCCTGCACTTCCTCGCAGCGGCTCCGTGGGGGATGACCAACGGTGGAAAAATGTTGCTCATGTCCCGGGACGAGAATTATGATTATTTGCTGGGCTGCCATCCACCATGGGGAATTCTGGCTCGTGACATCACCCCATTGTTCCTGCTGGTGCCAAGAGCACGCCGGGATCCCGACTTCTCAATGGTTAAAGGCCTTTCCTGTTTGCTCACTCCTTGTTTCCAAACAGTGCAGCTCGCGAGGGCCGCACGGGATGTCTCCTGTCTTGGGCTGCTTTGTCCCTTTCGTCATGTCTGCCTGGAACTCCTCACAGTGACACGAACAATGCACTCCTGCAGTCAGAAACAAAAGGAAAAAATAACTGCGGGAGGCAGAGCCCATCTTTGGCGTTTAGGACCCTGTGCAGGCCTTTGTTCCTTCTGCGGGAGCCGTGTTTGTGCCGCGCGGGCGGCTCGCCTCCAGCCCTGTTGTTTTCCTTCGTGATTTTACTGTGGTGATAATGCCAGGAGGGCTGGCCTTGGGAAGCTGCCTCCTGATCCTTATCGGGGGAACGGGGACAGTGGCAGGAGCTGTGCAGGTTCTCCGTGCTCGGGAGGCCAAGGAGAACCACAGCTCCCAGTGCAGGCTGATCCCCCAGCCCACAGCGCCAGAGGATGGAACCTCTGTGGGTCTGGGGCACCAAAATATGAGATCTAAAGGTACTTGAGGGTGCCCAAAGATGGTGGAGGGTCAGGAGGGGTCATCTGAGGAGCAGCTGAGGGCTCTTGGTGTGTCCAGCGGGGGCTGCAGCTCCTCCTGAGGGGCAGCTCCGACCTCTGCTCCTGGGACAGGGACAGGAGCCAGGGCAGGGCTGGAGCTGGGCCAGGGCAGGCTCAGGCTGGAGCTCAGGGAAAGGTTCTTCCCCCAGAGGGTGCTGGCACTGCCCAGGCTCCCCAGGGAATGGGCACGGCCCCGAGGCTGCCAGAGCTCCAGGAGCCTTTGGACAGCGCTGCCAGGGGTGCCCAGGGTGGGGTTGTTGGGGGGCAGGAGCTGCACTGGATGATCCATGGGGATCACTTCCAGCTCAAGATATTCCATGATTCAGCCTAAACCAAGCAGGTACTCTTGGAACCACCACACACTCCAGGATAATCACTGAATCATGGAATCACTGGGGTTGGAGAAGCTCTCCAAGGTCATCGAGTCCCACCTGCTCTGTGGGGATGTTCAGTGCTGAAGCAGCTCCTTCACCTTCTGTCTGGACATTCTCCCTCACAAGCCCTAAAGGCAAAACAACTTTTTTAAAGTATTGTTTTTCCACAGGAACTCCTTAGCTCTGGACAAAGCTCTCAGCTGGGTCAACTCAAAGCCAATTCAGTGCCACCCCCACCTCCTCTCTGCAGGGTTCCCTGCAAGAAACAGAGGAGTTCACCCCTGGCCCCTCATCCTTTGGGATCTTTGGAGCTCTGGTGCCAAACATCCCAAGGTGTGCTGCTCAGGTTGGTGCCTGCTCAGCACAGGAGGGTTTTTCCTGGTGAAAAAAAAGGAATTCAGGCTCCCTTCTGCAGGCACGGATGAACAAGAGGGTGTAACATTTGCTCCATTTTCTGTGGCAGTGTCAGCCTGGTGGGGTTTGTGGGAAATGAAGAAAACAATTGAGAAATCTTTGGATGAAAGGCCTGGTTTGTAAAGGTGTTTTTGCACCTGGCATGACAGGCAGATCGCAGCAGACATCTGGGCACTTGCAGGCACATGGGGATTGCAGAAAGCTACGTGGAGCCCCGGGTGCCTCCTGGAAATGCGAGCTGGGTGGCAGAGCCCCGGCCACAAAAGCTGGAGGAAATTCCTTCAACCCAGATGCCCAAATCCTCGGGTTACCTCGAGACTCTCGCTCCCTGCCCGAGGCACGAGGTCTGTGTGTGGCAGGGCTGATCCCTTCAGCAAACCGAGCCCGCGGAGCGGCAGCGCTGCGGCTCTGCCCCCTTCAAAGAGAGCGCCCTTTTCGGGACGAAATGATGTCATTCCCTCCCCAGCCTTCCCCCGGGGTGAGCAAACACGGCTGCGTTGCCTTCCCCACGTCGAGGGGATCGTCTTTCACCCCGCAGTGACCAGGATGGGGAGCGCAGGAACGGGAGCCAAGGCAGATTTATTGTATCACTGGGCTGGCATCTGGAATGTCACACTCTGACATAACTCTGAAACTTGGCACAGCTGGAGGATGGGCAGTAACAGGTAATGCTGCTTTTGTGTTTCCCTGTTTTCTTTAGAATAATTGCTGCATTGGTACAGAGGTTAAACACTTCCCTCTGTTTGCTTTATTTTATGAGCTCTATCTTTATTTTTCTTGTTAATTTATCATTTGCACTCTTCCTGATTTTCTCTGCCTGACACATCCTCTACTCTGTTATTTCCACACATACATTTTTCACCCCCTCTGGCCTCTGTGTCCCCTTGCTACATGCCCTCTGTAAATGTCTCTGCTCCCCTGTGCAGTTTCTCTCTCCCGCAGTTTTCTCCCTGCACACACCCCCGTTTGCATTTTGCAGGAGCACAGGGAGGAATTCCCAAGGGAATGTCAAATCCTTCAGCCTTTGCCCGCAGGACTGCACTCATCACCTGTTTCACTTCCATGAGCTGCTGTGAGCAGGTTCAGGAGCCGTTTTCCTCACTCTCCCCCCTGCACTTTTCCTTATTTCCCTTTCCTTTCCCCCACGCACGTGTTCCTGTGCATGAGACCTCACGCTGGCTGTAATTGCCACCACCTTGCATCTGCCCATGACAACAGGGCCATAAAAAGCTGAACAGCTCGTGGTAAACAAATAAAATACACTCCCTTTCCCAAGAAGCTTTTGAGAACCTCTCAAAAGAAGGCAAATGGGGGGATTTCTCTTTTCTAAACCGCTCGCAGGGTTTGCCCAAGATTTGAGATGCCTGGAGTTGCCATTCCAAGCTGGAAGGGTGGTCCCAGGGAATTCAGGGTGTCCAGAGGCTCTGATCCATCCCTGGCATGGTCAGGACCCAACACTTTCCCGGAGGAATTTCCTGCTTCTGCCTGACACACAACGGGGCAAGGTGAAGGGTTTTGACTCCTCCTCGTGCATGCCAGGAGGTGACTCTGCTTCACATGATTCGCATCCTAAAAATGTGCAGATAATGTCGAACACACCACATGAATGCTGGAGCAAAATTAGACATGGCTCGGGCAGATTTGCTGCAAGAAATTTTAATTGTTCAACACAGCAAAAGTCTTTAAATTGATCTAGAGAGGAAAAAAAAGGAGAGAAAAAGCCGAGACGAACTGAGCAGCAATTTCAAGCGAGTTCATCAATTTACATTTTTATTAAAATAAAGTAAGTCAAATTAAGACATTTCAAGTGAAAACTTAACTTTGATCTTCAATTCTGCCCAGTTTGTGCAGGTTAAAGCCTCCGCCGGGGCCGGAGGGCTCCCAGGGGGCACCGCCTGCAACCCCCGGTGCGCTCGCTGCCTTCACCTGCAGCCCCAGCCGCGCTCGGGACCCCTCGGGGCTCTCTCCGCTCATGGTCCCTCCACGCCGCATCCCGGCCCCGGAGACTTTTCCCACTCCCCGTCACTTTCTCCCCGGAGCTCCTCATCCCCTGCAGCGCTGCCCCGGCGGAGGAACCCCGCGTGTGCCGGGGAGGAGCGGGGGGTCCGCGCCCGCCCCACGCGAGCCCGGCGTTCCCCGGGGGCGGAGCGGGTGACGCGCCGGGCCGGGGCTATAAAGCACCTGCCGGGCGCCTGCCGGCTCCAGACGCAGCGCGGCGGCTCCGCTGGAAGAGCCGGGACGGGAGGAAAAGGAGAAAAAGCCAGGAGAAGCTCCAAAGCCGCCAGCGCAGAGCCGCGGTCATGGGCAGTCACACCGCAGTGCTGCTGGCGCTCGCCCTCTGCGCCCTCCTGGAAGCCGGTGAGCCCCGGGCTGGAGTGGGCTCGGTGCCCCGGAGGTGCCTGCAAGAGAGGAGGGACCCCCTGCGCCCCCTCGGCTCGGGTTGCGGGGCCGGGGATGCCCGAGGGTGCCCGGGGTGTGCGCGGGGGCTGCGGGCGCGGTGCGGATCCCTCGCTCGGGGGAGCCCCCGGGGCTGCGCCGGCCCCGCAGGAGCCGCAGCCGCACCGCGCTCCCGCCGCGCGGGGACATCGCCGCGATGCTCGGAGGGCACACACGGACAGGCCACTCATCCCTCCCTCCTTGTGCTGCAGGTCTGGGCCATCCCCCGCCCGAGTCCCACCTGGCCGCGCCGCCGAGGACCAAGCGATGTTCCTGCAACAGCTGGCTGGATAAGGAATGCATCTACTTCTGCCACCTGGACATCATCTGGGTCAACACACCTGGGTGAGCAGGAGCGCCGCGGTGGCTCGGGGTGGCTCTGCTGATGAGCAGGGGCTGTACCTTCTGCTCGAGGAGGGTGGGAAAGGGTCCCAGTGCTCGCAGGCTCGGGCAGCACCTGCTCCAGGGTGTACGTTCAGCACGGAAGGGGACAAGCTGTGCTGCTGCTGCTGCTCAGGTGTTTGGCCAACCCGCGGAGATCGGGGTGAAAGCGCAGGGCGCTGCTTCCTCCCGGGCTCGGCTTTTCCTGAGGTTTGCACCTCTACAAGCCCAGAGCAGCACCGAGATGTTGTGGCCTCGAGTCAGAAAGTTCCTCTCCCCGCTCGCAAACTGTAACCCTGGCTGCTGCCTGCCAGCATTGTTAATGAGAGCGGTGGGCTGGCACTGCGGGCCCGCGGCTGCCAAGTCCTGCCCTCAGGAATGCTGCCGCAGCTTTCCCAGCGCTTTCAGACCAATGGCCATCGCACTGGAGCACAACACAAGCGCTCAGGTGTGGTTATAATCGCGCTTGCTGACATGCATTTACAACTCGCTGCTTGCTCGGGGAATAGTTGCAGTCCCTGCCAATCCTGAAGCCTCTGGGAGAGGAGATTGCCATCAGAGATGGAGCAGGAACGTGCTCGCAGCTCTGGGAGCAGGCTGTGAGCACAAGAACCTGCTGTGGCCCCGGGACATCCCGGGCTGTGCAGTGTCCTGTGTGTTTAACCCTCGGGAAGGGGAGCACTGACAGCTCAGCCGTGCTGGGGGAGCGGGGCTGCTGCGCTGGGCCAGCCGCGCTCCTCAGGGGCTGTGCCACCCATGAGAGCTGCCAGCTCGCCCAGCCCCTGTGGCAGCCCCTGCACGGGCACCCGGGCTGCTGCAGGGAGAGAAAATTCCCCTTCCCAGGCAGGGCAGAGCGGCCATTCCCCAGTGGGGAGGGGGAAACCGTGGGTGGGAGAGCTGGAGCTTAAGGGCTCAGACCTACCAGTGACCTTTTCACCTTATTTCTATAGATGAATCTTTTATTACCCTGTCCCTGGCTTGGCTGCCTCCCAGGACTCTGTTATAAACCTGTTGGCCAATAAAACCTCGGTGGCATAGCTGAATTCCTTTGTTTTTCCCAGGCACACCGCTCCCTACGGCTTGGGCAGCCCGCCAAGGCGGCGCAAGAGGTCCGCGGGCAGGTGCGAGTGCTCGCACTCCAGGGACGGCGTCTGTGCCACCTTCTGCCAGGGGAGGCCTGGGTAAGCGCTGGGGATGTCCCTGGGGTGATGTCCCTGCGGGCTCCGCCGGGAGGAGAGACCGGCAGCGCTCAGGAGCTGCCGTGTCTGCACAGCTCCCTGGGGCGGCTCCTCGCCAGCAGCTGGGACTTGTCCGGGGGCTTTTCCTCCCGTCCCGAGAGCCCTGGCAGTGTCACCGCGTGGTTTGGGTGTACAGCGGTCCCTTTAGCAGCTGAGAGGCAGCAGGGTTACCTCGTCCCTGCTGCTGCCCCGGGGCTGGGGCAGCGCTGGGCGCGCTCGTGGGAAGGGGGAGCTGGCAGCACCCTGGGAGTGGGGACAAGTGGGGTGTAGAGCTTTGGGACATCAGTGTCCCCTGCTCAGAAGGGAGAGCCGGCAGCACCTTGGGAGTGGGGACAAGAGAGGTGTGGAGCTTTGGGACATCAGTGTCCTCTGCTCAGAAGGGGGAGCTGGCAGCACCCTGGGAGTGGGGACAAGTGGGGTGTAGAGCTTTGGGACATCAGTGTCCCCTGCTCAGAAGGGAGAGCCGGCAGCACCTTGGGAGTGGGGACAAGAGGGGTGTGGAGCTTTGGGACACCGGTGTCCCCCACAGGGCTCAGAGGGCAGCAGAGCAGGGCTGTTCCGAGCTGGGACTCAGCAGCCAAAAGTCCTCTGTGGCCATCTCTGTTTGTGGGGTCTCAGTTCGGCTTCAGCAACGCTGCTGAAGGGAGTGGAGAGAAGTGGCTGTGGATATCTGTCATTAATTCCACTGCCAGGAAATAGTTACAATCGGCAATCATTAAATACCCCGTGAATAGAGGAGCTCTGACAGAAGGGAATAGCAGTCAAAGTGAGCCCTGAATAGCTCCCAAATAGCTGCAATTAACCCTTCAAAGCCGTGCATTCAGCTGTCTGTCACCGGGGCAGGGCTCCCCACAGCCTGGCTCTGGGTGGCTCAGGCTTCTCCTCTTGCTCTTCAGGTACCTCCAGAGTCAGAAGCTCCCCACGAGCTCTGGGGCATCATCGAGGACTCTGCAGAACGGTGCCACGAGGCCTCCCCGTCATGGGCTGCTGAGAGCTCTCAGGTGAGCAGGGCACCTAAACCCACTCGTGAGTGCTTGAAAATGTGTGGGTGTGGTCCCAGAGTGCAGCTACCCCTCGATCTGACCTTCTGCCACCTGCCTGCCTCCTCCTGTCTCCTTTAAATGGGGAGACTTGGCTGCTGCTGCTCTCGGTGGCACTGAAGGCTCCAGCTGAGGGAGCCAGGGCTGCTCCTGTGTGTCCTTCCAGAGCAGAGGAATGTCACATAAAATGTCATTCTTGACTGGAGCACGGAGTTCCTCCGATGTGGGACAGGCAGATGGGTGATGTACAGAAAGAGGGAGGGGGGATGGCATCGTGTGGAAGATAATTTATTGGGCAGCAACTTTGGAAAGGACAGAACTTTTCTAAGCCCACACCAGGGAATTGTGGGGACAAACAGCAACTCCAGAAGTGTAACTGAGCTGAAGGGAGGTGGTAAATTAATGAACCAGTGGTAGTTAAATCAGAGGCAATGGGAACACTTTCTGAAGGGCAGGACTGGGGAACAGCACTTTGGGTCATCCTTGAATCCTCCTTGTTGGGCTCGAGGGAGCTCCACTGCACCTTAATCTAGCTGTGCCCAGAAATCCCTGCTCTTCCTTGCCCCACCTCTGGCCTCCCAGCAGATTGAGGGCTGGATAAATGTCACCTGGTGGGGTGCTGAGCTGGGACAGATGGGCTGGAGAGTGACCGTGGTGTCCCTTCTGTTGCCAGGGACCTCAGGGTCTCCAGCCCGCGCTCCGGCAAGCGCCAGCAGCGCTCGCAGAGGGACTCACAGCCACCGGCTCTGCCCTGGGAGAGAAACATCTGGAAGAAGAAGAGATAAGAGACAGGTGCACGCCAAACTCACCAGAAGAATTTGGAGTCCTGTGGGTGCCACCAGCTCCGCTGTCAGTTGTTAGAGCTGAAGGGAAGGCCGTGAGTGGAAGGGAAGGAAGTGGAAGTCTCCGTGTTCCTGCTGCATGGACCAGCGCTCGAGGGACTGCTGTGAAGGGGAAGCTGCCTCCCTGTGCAGTCAGAGAAGGGGCCTGGAGCTGAATTGTGCCTTTTTGGATGGGGCAAGGGCCGTGCTGGAGCAGCAGCAGCAGCTGGACTCTGCCCTGGGGCCCTGGGCAGCAGCTCGGCCCACGGGCAGTGGGTGAATCACAACCAGGGGGCTCTGGGCAGTGCTGGACGAGGCAGCAGCGAGCCCCTGTCACAGCCTGGGCTGCTCTGAGTGTGAGCCTGGGCCCAGCCCGGCCCCATTCCGAGGGGTTTGGCTGCTCACTGCAGTCAGGGGTGAGCTGCCTCCAGCCCGAGCCACCCTTGCACTGTTTTCTCTCGTCAGTCGGTGCCTACGGAGGAGACTCCCGTGGTGAAGCTGCTCCCAGTTTGTATTGAAAGTTTATGTCATCATCATCATCATCATCACCTGGAGCCAGACGAGCACTCAGTGGCACCCACTGGCTGAGAACTCTCTGGGGTGGATTTTCACTGAGGTCCTGGCTGCAGCTGGGGGAGGACCAGGTACCCCAGAGCTGGCACAGGGGCAGGGGGTGCTGCTGTGGGCTGGGTTTGTGCAGGAGCCCCCAGAGCCAGGGGAGGGTGAGCAGAGCCCTGCTCTGGGTCAGTGACCACCCCATCTCCTTGCACATGCCCTCAGTGAGGACTTCCAGCTCCTGGTTATCCCAACTTTCTCCTGCTCTGCCTGGAGGGCAAGGCTGGGGGCACAGAGAGGGGTGGTGGGGAGAGGGCACACAAAGCCTGGCTTGGGTCAGCTCTGAATGGCTCTGGGCACTGAATGACCAGTCACTGGTAGCAGGTCAGCACGGGAAGGGGAGCCTGGGTGGGGAGTGCAGCAGGTGAGGGGCAGCCAGGCAGGAACGATGCCGAGGGAAGGACTGCCTGAAGAGGGGCGGAACTGGAGGATCCTCAGGGTCCCTTCCAACCCAGACCCTCCGTGATTCTGGAAGGGGCCACAGCCCTGCCTGAGCTTAGGCTCAGGTTTAAACCTAGATCTGGAAAACTTTGGGGAAAACGCTGAGCCCAGGCCTAGAAACAAAAAGCAGCCCCAAGGCTCTGGAGCTGTGTCCCAAACGCTCCTGTGGAGCCCGGGCAGGCCGAGCTCCGCTGAAGCCGGGGCTGTCACCTGGGCAGGGCAGGTAAAGAACAGCTCCCCTGGAGCCCCTCTGGGTGCCCTGCTGCCCACACCAGGATGGCACAGGAGCTTTGGAAAGGCTGCTTGAAGATGGTGGTGGACCAAACTCTGTGGCTGCTGCAAGCGTCATCCTGACGGACAAGAAAATAATTCCTCGATTTTGCTTTAAGCCCCGGAGTGGGATAAAATCAGACCAATTGATTGTATCACAAATGAAACAGCAGATTAATCATTTGGTCCCCAAAGCTGCAGAGAATCTGTTTAATATTTGACCTTCTGAAGGTTGGAGTCATTCTAAAAAGAAAAACAAACAAAAAAAAAAGAAAATCCTGAAAGGATTTGTTCCATAGGAAACTTTGCACATGGTTTAATGTGAGTAATTTAAAATAAAACTACTGCTGTAATGTACTCTGTCAATCTCCTCCTGTGTGTAATGTCCCATCCTTAAGTGACTTATTGCACACCTGCCATATGTAGCATCCTGAAATCTGTATATTTATTTAAATCTAATGATTTTTTTAGACAGTAATTTTCAAGATATAATTTGTAATAAATAATGACAACAGTCAATGGCACTTTCCTTCCTTATTTGGTAGCTGGGTGGTGGGTGAAGCGAAGGGAATCCAGATGGACAAAAGAAGTGGGAAGGGGGAGGCTGGGAATGGTCCTGAGCACATTTCAGTTCAAAGTGAACCCATCTGCCTGATTTAAACATTCCTTAACTTCAACACCTTCTTCCTTCCTGGATTTCTCTGGGAACAGGGATGGGAAATCATCCCCAGGTGGTTGTGGATGTGGGACCAGTTTGGATCCTTGTGCTGAGGGATCCTGGTGGTGTTTGCCCATGGCTGAACCCTTTGCCTCCAATCCTCCCCCAGCCCTGTGGCTGTGGGGTCAGCAGGGCAGGGACAGAGCTTGAGATCTGGAAGGGATTTTATTATTATTATTATTATTATTACTATTCAAAAGCCATCACCTAAAGGATGATGTGAAGATGCTGAAGGGGCAGGAGAGGCCCCACCTTTCCTATTCCCTGATTTTCCTGGCTGAGCTGCCTCTCCCAGGGCCAGGCCTCCGCCACGTGGCTCAGTGTGAAAACCAGAGCCCTTCAGATGTTTCTGTGACAATAAATCTTCCTTCCTGTGACGTTAATGGTAAAGGTACATGATAAAAAAGACCTGGAATTACAGGTAAAAGGCGGGGAAAAAGTACTTTGAAACACTGCAAAGTTCCTGTGTAATATGTACAATATCCAAGGTGGAATTCTCCCCTCTTCCACTCAGCCTAACTCCAGAACTGCCTGGAATTGTGCCTGTTTGGGATAATTTCCATGGTGTCCTGCTGAGGCTGATTCCAGAGCTGTGAATGAGGGAAATGAGGGCTTCAAAGACTTCCCCACCCTCTGCAATGGCCACTGAGCCAGCCCCGGGCTCAGCTTTTGAGGAACCTTGGTCTCTGGGGGAAAATATCCCTGTTTGGGATGCCCAGAGGGTCCTGGCACCAGGGCAGCACCACATTTTGGGAGGTGGGAGCACAGGAGATGCTCTCCAGCTCTGCCACAGTGTCCAGGCTTGGAGCAAAGAGGGAAAATCTGGAATAACCATTGTGGGGGTGTTGAGAGGTTTTGGGGCCCTAAGATCAATTAACGGAGGAAATTTTGACATGGGAATAATTGGAAATATTCCAGGGAGGTTCCCCCACATTCAAGTGGGGAAACTTTGGACTCATCAGTGAGAACCAGAGAGGGAAATCCTGAAAAGTGCCCTGATCCCAAAACCTCAGCAGAGCTCCTTGCTGGGATGTCCTACAAAGCCCTCAGTGCCACCAAGGGCTGAGGGACAACGTGAGCCTGGCAGGAGCCCCGTGGTGGGGCCTGGACTGATGCCAACCTCTAAGCAAAGCCCTCGGGCACAGCTTTAATTACGAGCACTAATTAGGTACCACCCAGGGGAAGAAGATGCTTAAGAGCATCTTAATTAGGGTGAGAAGGGATAAGAGAGGACTGTGCTTATTCTTGAGATTATTGAATTTGCTGATAAAGATTAGCTGAAGGAGGCATATTTTATAAATTCTCACAGGTAACAGGAAAGAGCAGAATACTAAAACTTCATTTAAGTGGAGAATCCAGGAAATTGTGCAACTTCCAAAGGCAGCTCTGAGTATGAGTGGTGGGGCATCTTTAACAAGATCCAGCTTTTTTCCTATCCATAGTTCCCATCAAAATGGGCATCTCCACGTGCTCTGCATGGGACTCTCCCATTTTTCCAGGGTTCCTGGAAAAAAGCCCTTCCCTGGTGGCCCACAGGGAGCAAACTTCCCTTCTGCTCCATGGACTCTTCTGTCCTCATCAGGATGGGCAGGAGTTTTTGGATGGGACTTTTCCCCCTTCCCATATTTGTTGAACTGGTTCTGCCTGGGAGATGTGTTGAGATAAAAGAGGATGAAGTGGAAAGAAGCAGCCCCAGGAGCAGCCAAACCTGTGGATGGGACTCTGACAGGCCAGGACCATGGAGATTTCACAGGTGGAATTTACCACAGGAATGGCTTTTGGTGATTTTGGCTTCTCAGCCCAGGTGGGCACGGGGAGGGGAGGAGCTGGAGGAGAAAATGTAAATGGTTCCAGCCAGATTAAGGGATGACAGAGTTTAAAGTGTATTAATTAGCTGTGCTGGGTAAGGAATGAGCTCCAGGTAAGCACATGTGGATCCCACAAGGAGAAACTCTGTCCCCTGTGCTGGGGACAGGGAGGGAGGTGCCCCTGGCTCAGCCTGTGCCGGGAATTCTCATTCCTGAGTGCATCTGGAGCACGCTGGAAGCACAGCCTGGAAAACGGGGTATGAGCACCTTGCTGAGCATCTTTCCCTGCGAATCAGTGGGAAAACACCTGAAGTGCTGCATTCCAAGGGGAGAATGACAAAGCTGATCTGAGAGACTTCCCCAGACTCTGGGGTCTCTTCTTGCCTCTGGTGCGGCAGCAGCGACAACTTGGAGAGCCCACAGAGGCTGGAAAATCCAACTGGGAGTTGTGAGAGCCCCCACAGAGGCTGGAAAATGCTCTCCCATCTCCCTCCAAAGACAGGGATGTCCCCTTGGCATCCCCCTCCCTCCACTCTGACCCCTCAGCCCGTTATCTGCAGCCTGTGGTACCCAGGAAGTCGCCCTGACGGCTTTTTCAGTTTTTATCCAATGAAACTCTCCAAGCCTTCATTTCAGCAGCCACTCTGTGACAGCTGAGAGAAGGTCTGGGGTGGGGAAGGAGCCTCTCCCCAGGGATTTGCTGGCAAATCCGAGGTGCTGCTCTGTGACTTTGTTGTTAAAAGGGAATCATCTCCCCCCAGCTCCGTTGCAGGGGGAGGAGGAGGGAGCACACACGGAGCAATTAGGAAAAATGTCTTTGACCTTCAGCAACTTAATCAGTTGCCAGTGTTCTTCCTAATAGTGTGCTAATGGTTAAGTTCTTCTGGCTGCCATAAAAAGTGCTATAACTGGAGGCTACAATAAAGTGCTGATCAACCCATCAAGTGAGTCAATCCAAAAGTAATATCTGTCTTTGTAATGACTGTAATAAAAACCATGCCAAAGCCAGGAGATGACGTGAATAAGAATGCTGCTTAATTATGCTGGGCTGCTCTGCTGGGTGCTTGTGCCACACTTCCACCAGCCTGCTCTTGGGTGACATTGCCAGCCCTGCCTGCAGAAGCCAAAATTGGTGTGGCCCTTGCTCCAGGGAGAGTCCTGAGAGGTTTGGACAGCTCTCCATCCAAGCCAAGGGGAGTTTTGGTGCAGAAAAAGGTGTTGGGTTTGGGTTGGGGCTGTTCATCCTGACAAAATGCAGGATGGAGGCATCGCTGCCATTCCCTTCCTGTTGGTTGGGGCTGGGAAGAGGGGAAAAGGACTTCTAAATTTTCATGTCCTGGTGTTAAAGGTGGCAGGGTGAAGGTGTGAAAGGAAGTAGAAAGAAGGGAAAGCCAGGAGATCCTTCCAGGCACTGAGATGGATCTGAGGGGCTGGCAGAGGTTGAAGCCCATCCCTGAGTGTTTGCTGTGGAAGGCAGTGCCCTTCACTCACAGGCACAGGAGCAGAGGGGCTGGAGGGTCTTTCCCTGCCTGATGCCTTGTCCTGATTTCCCTGGGAGCTGAGGGCTCTCAGCACCTCCAGGCACAGCCCAGGGCAGGATGGAGCAAAGCCCCCTCCCCAAACCCAGTTTTGTCTGTGCTGCCCTTCACAAAGGCACAGGTGAGTAACGGGGTCAGCGAGTGAAGCAGCCCTGGAATCTGGGATCTCCCTGCTTTGGGAATGGTCCTGCAGTGCACAGGGCACTTGGATGGAGCACAGAGGATGCTGAGGAGCAGGAGCCCCATTGAGGAGCCCAGCAGGGAGCTGTGGCAGACACACCACAGCCTTTCAAGGAATGGCAGAGCGGATTCCTCCCCCATCGGCAGGGAAAACAGGATGCAGGCCACATTCCTGCTCACATAGACAAGGCTCTCCACAGCAGCACAAACACATTGCTCAGTTCCAATTAAACCCTGGCTTTATATCACCTTGCTGCTGATAAGGCTCTGATTAATGGAAGAATTGTCTTTCTTTTTTTTTTTCTTCCCAATGAAGTCCCTGGTGTTAATTGTTTTTTTTCCCCTCTCGCATTTCTTCTTTCAAAGGCGCTTTCGAGGAGGGCTGCTGATTGTGCTGGAAGTTGTGTGGGAACACTTAGTCTCTTCCTGGTTTTGTTTTTTTGGGGCTAAGTGCTGCCACTGAGAGCGGCAGGTCCAACAGACAAATCCTGCCCCGCTGCCTCCCGATAAACAAGCGCAGATTCATGTGTTTGTCCGTGACACAGAAAGCGCCAGAACAATGATTTGGTGACTTTTGCCAGCGTTGTTTCCTCTGCAGCGCCGACTTCCCCGGCGGAGCCTCAGGTGCGTAGCAACAGCTCAGCAAAACAAAAGCCAACCACGGCGAGGCTTTAGGAAAACATTATCCCGGTCCCAAGGGTGGGGCTCCGCTTTCCAGCGGCGCTGGGCTCGGCCCAACGGCCGGGGCTGCCTCCCGAGGCCGGGCTCGTCAGCCGAGCTCCCGGGAAGCGAGCGGAGCGCTGCTGTGCACGCGTGTCACACGTGGGGCGCCGCGCTGCCATCCCCGGGCAAAAGCGGCGCTTCTCGGTGACTCAGGAGCCTTTCTCTCCGCCCTCCTGGCTGAGGGCAGGTGGGAATGGCTCCGTCACCACCCGCGGGGTGCAGCCGCTGAGGGGCAGAGGTGTGAGCGCGGAGCCGCAGTCGGGGGTCCCTGCTCAGGGAGACGCAGCTGGTCCTGCCTGTGCCCCGGCACAGGTGAGAAATCAGGTGAGAAATCAGGCCCTGCAGACCCTGATTCAGGTATGAACTCAGGTGAAAACTCAGGCTGTGCAGATCCTGGCTCAGGTGAAGACTCAGGTAAAAACTCGGGTTCTGCAAACCCTGGCTCAGGTAAGAGCTCAGGTAAGAACTCAGATAAGAAATCAGGGTGTGCAGGGCCTGAGCTCTTGCCTGAGCTCTTACCTGAGCCAGGGTCTGCAGACTCAGGTACGAAGTCAGGCCCTGCAGACCTGAACCCAGGCAGAGTTGACACCAACACCCAGCAAGGACATGAAGTGTCCCTGAGCATCTCTCTGGACACTGTCCCCACCCCTGGGGACACTTGCCAGGAGACACTGCTGAAGTGCCAGATAAAGACACCTGGGACCAGGAGCTTCTCCCCAGCCAGGCCAGGTCAGGGAAAGCCCAGCCAAGAGCTCAGGGGGATGTGGAGGAGCCCAGGCAAAGCAGGGCCTGATGAAGCAAGTGGAGGTTGTGACCCGGGAGGGGATCGGCCACTCTGGGGCAGGGTGAAGGTGGCCGAGACAACGGGGACAAGCTCAGCCAAAGGNGCAAAGCAGGGCCTGATGAAGCAAGTGGAGGTTGTGACCCGGGAGGGGATCGGCCACTCTGGGGCAGGGTGAAGGTGGCCGAGACAATGGGGACAAGCTCAGCCAAAGGGCCCTGCCTGGAGCAGCCAGAGAGCCCTGCCTGGAGCAGCCAGAGAGCCCTGCCTGGAACAGCCAGAGAGCCGTGCCTGGAGCAGCCAGAGAGCCCTGCCTGGAACAGCCAGAGAGCCCTGCCTGGAGCAGCCAGAGAGCCCTGCCTGGTGCCCTGCAGGAGGTTCCCCTGCTCTGGGCTGGCCTCATCTGGAGGAATTTTCAGCTCTCTGTGCCCTGTGCCTCTCCTGTTGGGTGACTGTGAGCCAGTCCCCACCACCACATCTGCTCCAGCTGTGCAGTCCTGCCCTGCCCACTGCTCCCTGTCTGTGCAGTTGGGTGACTGAGGGAGGGCACCCAGGGCAGCTTTTCCCCTTTCCTCTTCCATTTCCACACCTGACTGGAGCTTTCCACACTTCTTTTGCGCATCCCTCCCCATCTCCACCCCACTGCTGCGCTCTGCTGCTCCACTTTTCCTTCCCCTTCCTTTATCTTTCTCTCTTTTTGTTGTTATGAATGATTAATTCTGTTTTCTTTCTTTCACCTTTTCCTCTCTGCTTTTCCTTTCGCTTTCCACAGCAGGTGAATTTTTAGATTTAAGTAAAAGAAAAATAGGACAGCAAGGAAAAAAAAAGGAGTGAGAGAGGTCAAGACAGGAGATGTGGAGCAGTGAAAAAGAAGAAGCAGCAGGAAAGGGCATCCCAATGTCACCTCACGCTTCTGGGGTAGGCAGTGAAATGAGTTGGCCCCATTTATATTAAATATTTATATTAAATATATTAAATTTGTATTACTAAAGGCACCCACCCCCAGCCCAGTGGGAATGAGCAGCTCACATCCCACTGCTCAGAGAGGCTTCCCCACAGGGCCTGGCCCCAAGCTCTTTTCTGAGTTTTTTTTGAGCTCTCATTGTTTTTGTGGTGGTTTCCCAGGCCCCAGTGGGATAAACCAGCTGGGAACAGCCTTGGGGGATGCTCTGAGGAAGAGCCACGAGGGCAGGAGTGCCCTGAGCAGCCAGGGGAAGGTGCCCCCCATTCTGTGCCCAGCTCTGGGTGCTGTGCTGGGCACGGGAGCCTCTCACAGCACAGGGGCAGCCTCTGGGGCCGTGGGTGGGAGATTTGGGCTCCTGAACTCGGCCAAAGTCTCCCTGAGGTGCAGATTCAGGGCAAGTGTTGGGCCCAGCAATGAGAGGAGCCATGACAGGGAACAGGGAGAAGTGTCCAGCCTGAACTAAACGAGCTGTCAAACCTGATGGGCCCTTCCAACCTCGCAGTGTGGCTACAAAGAAAGAGAATGCAGGAGAGATTTTGGGGGTGGTGGAATGAACTGGCAGAGAAGACCCTTGGGCAGAGGAGTGGGAGTTCTGAGGGAATGGCTGGACACTCAGATCCTGCCCCTTGAGGCTTTGTCCCTTCCCAGACTGTTTTATGACAGTGTAAAACCTCAGGTGAAAGGTGCTCCCATACCTGTCCTAAATACAGAGAGGAGTTTTCCCTTTTGCTGCCGTGGGAATGTGCCAGTCCTTGGATGTGGCAGGGAAAGGGGGGCTGGCAGTGCCTCCCACACCGCCTGCCCTGGAGGTTCGTGGGCACATTCCCTGGGGAAAGCAGGAGCCCAGGAGCCCTTTGCACCCTCCTCCTCCTGCCCTTCTCCTCAGCTGCCCCTCGAGCTGCTCCTGCAGACTCCCCTCGCTCTGGCTGCGGAGGGAGGGGCTGGAGCGCTGCCATGGGGGGCAGCTGGAGAGCTCTCCTGGCTCTGGGAACCGTATAAAACTGGGGAGAAAATGAAGTGCTGCTACTTAAATATAGGCACTGCATAAGTTCCAGCTCCTGAGAGTCTGTGGCTCAGCTACTTTTTTATGGGTCGTATCCCCAGAGGGCTTTGTAAAGTGCTTCTCTCTCTTGGCTCAGAAATGTTAAAGATCACGGGTCTGTATGAAAATTACTCCAGTTCAACACTGACTTCAACATCTGGCTGTGCAGAGAATGTCAGTGTGGGTCTATTTAAAGGCTTTTTTTTGATTCTGAGCCAGCAAATGTCACATTTGAAGTGTGCTTTTCAACAGGGAGTCTGTGGAAAGAGCGGAGTCTCACATCCCACCGTCAGTCCGGGAGCTGGGATTTAAGGAAGATGTCAAACACAGGTTGTAATTCCAATTGCTGCATCCTGCTTTTGGGGAGGGACCCCAAAAGTGATTGAAAACCTGGAGATGTAGCCCAGCTGGGCATGGTGCCAGGGGCTGTCCAGGGGTGCCCCGGACAGGATGAGGAGCAGTGGCCAGGACTAAACCAGAACAAGCTCAGCTCGACAGGGAACTTCTCTCCATGGAGCACGGGAGCAGCTGCCCAGGGAGGGTGTGGAGTCTCCCTCTAGGGACATCCCAAAACCACCTGGATGTGTTCCTGCATCACCTGCTCCAGGTGACCCTGCCTGGCCAGGACTGTGATGCCAGAGGTCCCTTCTAACCCCAATATTCCACGATTCTGGGTTTCTGTGGGCAGCTGTTTGTGATATCTTGGACAGGAATCCACTTTTCTGCCCCCTGAAGCCCTTCAGCCTCATCCATGTGTTTTTGGCACCCCGGGGGCCCAGTTCCCACTGCCTGGGCCATGCTGGATCTGCCCTCTCAGATCAGGGGGAGCGGGAGAGCCTGGGCAAGCTGGAACAGCACCTCCACATCTGATGCTTTGTTCAAGGGCTGCTCTCTCTGTGTCACCTTTGAATTTTCGCCAATTAGCCTCTAGAGTGTGATTTAAATATTGTTGCTAATGTTAATGGAGGGTGTGCATGTTTTTGTATTTACAGCTCGCCTGCAGGCTTGGAATAACACTTGTCATCCAGACAGGAGAAGGAGCAGCAGGGTCAGAGAGCTGACAGTGGAGAGGAGAGGTTTGCTGCCCGTCAGAGATGTCCAGTCCTCCTTGAGGTCCTGCTTAATCACCTGAATTGATAATTTTGTAGCTCTCTTTCTGCAGAACCCCTTGAAATGGGTGGCAGAACTTCATCCCTGGTGTGAGTTTTTAACCACCTCAGGAAGCCTCTGATGGGGAAGGAGAACAAGCCAGGTCCTGATGTTCCTCACTGTCCTGGGTGTGGAAGAAGCCATAAAATCAGAGCAGGGATTTGCTCAGATCATCCCACCCTGTGTAGCTCTCAGCCAAAGGCTGAATGAACCCCCATTCCCGAGGGAAAACCTTCTCTGGCTCGATGGGGTGGGAGAGGGGATGGAGCTGGAGTTTGCAGCACAAATGGGGTGAGTTCAGGATTTTTCTGTGGGACTCAGTGCTGCTCCAGCAGGAGGAATTCGTGAGGAGGTTCAGAGCTGCACTGCCTGAGCAGGGGTGGAACTGAGGGGCAGAGAGAGGTGCTGCTCCCAGGGCGAGGGGTGAAACCAGTGCGGCTGCACAGAGGGGAGAGCCAGGCACACAGCTCTGTGTTTGCTGCTTCCCTTGAGTCACCTGGCAATGGTCACTGGCAGGAGGGGTGTGGGGAGACCTCTGCCTGAGTTTCCTGCAGGATAACTCAAGGGCTGTGACCAAGCAAAGCTTTCTCGGATCACATTCTCCATTTCACAGCACCACAGAATCATTAAGGTTGGAAAAGACCTCCAACATCACCAAGTCCCACCTTCCATTGGATCCCACCATGTCACTAAACCAGACCATGAAGTGCCACCTCTGCTTGGGTTTTGAGCACTTGCAGGCATGGGGACCCCCTGAGCAGCCTCTTCCAATTCCTGACCACTCTTCCAGGGAAGAAATTTTCCTAATGCCCAACCTGAACCTCCTCTGGTGCCTACCTCGATTTTCCCACCTACTGCCACCCGTTAGGTGTGGCATTTCCATACCACATCATTCCTGAATTTCACTTTCACTTTCACTGGGAGAAGCCTGGCTGGTCCTAGGGCATCAGGACAATCTCTTCATCTCCTCAGCTGGATCCATCACTTTTGTGCTCCACTTCCTCTCGAGTCTGTGTCTCCAGAGGCAGGGAGGGGATGCTGTGCTGGAGAAGAGGGATGCTGCTGCTGCAGCCCAGGGATCCTGGTGGCACCGTCTTGGAAGCAATTCTGAAGCTGATAAGAGAGTTTTGCTTACAGGTGCAATCAGGCAGGAATGGAGGACAATCTATCCTTCTGTTGACCTACCTGTGACACTGATCTAGAAAATTATCTGGTGTTTAACGAAGTAATTCTGAAATCAAGGGATGGTGTTTCAAGGAAATCTGTTATGGTTTATTGTCATCAGAACTCTCGCCCTGTACTGGGACTGTGAATGATTAACTCCATGTGCTGTAACATGAATGGGTTTTATGCATTTTTTAACTGCATTTTTTATTGGAAAATCCCGGCCCAGCTTCTCAGAGTGGAGTCACCTGCAACTGATGGATGGACCCCCCAGCTCCACCAAATAAACGTGGCTGGTGCAGAAGTTCTCGGTCTGAGCGTGATTTGGAAGGAGCAGAGAATGAGTCGTGGGGCAAAGCAGAGCTCTGACAGCTCCTGGGCACTGCCCAGGCTGAGTCAGCCCTTCTTCCCAAAGGAAAAAGCACTGGAATGTCACTTCAAAAGTTTCAGGTGTGTTTAATGAGTGTTTCTCTTACTCTCTCAAAACCTGTGCCATCACTGGGCGAGGAGACATCAGAGGTGGTTCCCTCTGATGGGTAAAACAGAGGAGTTTCTACAGGAGCAGCTGGTCAGAGACATCTGCCTGAAGGACAAAGAAAATGATCCTGATGGTCCCCAGCCCACAGCTCTTGAACCACTCTCTTGCTCCAGAAGTGTCAGATCTGCCCTGGATGTCAGGGGTGGCTGGGGAGGAGGGAGGCTGCAAGGGCACAAGAAATGTGGGATATGAGCTTTAATCCTTCCCCAGAGTCAGGAAAAAAATGTGTCAGCCATGGAATTATGACAAAAATGCCCAGATTCTGGGTAATCCATTTGGAGGAGGGTATGGACAGACCACTTGGGTGATGTTTTATCTGAACTGGGCAGATACCTGAGACCTGCTGAACTCGAGGCACAAGGCAGCACTGAGGGCACTGCCCGAGGCCACCAGGGTGGTTTGGGGTTAAAAAATTTCAGAGTAGAGCCATTTGAGAGGCCAGGTTTGTCTGTAGGAAGGAAACCAGCCTGGCTTTGGAAAACATGAGCTCTGTCTTTGCTAAGCCCAGACCTGAGGAGCTGTCTCGGTGCTGTGAGTTGGTCCCTGAGCACCAGGAGAGGTTGGACAGAGCAGCTTTTTGCCCTGGTGTTGGTGCTGGGGGTTTGGACAGGGTGGGATAGTCAATCCCTCCTGGAGGAGAGGGGTTCTTCCCTTGGTAAAACTGATTCTGGTCCAACCTCGTGCTGCAGGGCTGATCTGGGACTTTGCTGCCTGTGGGCTCTGAATTCTGTTCTGCCTCCTCTAGAACACCCCAGCTGAGATGGGATTTTGTACCAAGGTGGGACAGAGACCCTCCAGCACCTCCTCCCATGCCCAGAGCCCCAGGTTATCACCAGGTTTGGGAGAAGAAAATCTTCCTAAGCTCACTTTGGCAAGCTCACAGCTTTTCTTCACTTATTCTTAAAAAAGGAGGCATCTCATTCTGAAAAATAAGGAGACAGGGTGGAATATTCAATTCCTCTTGGAGGAAAGGGGTTTCCTCCTTGGTCTCTGATAAATCAGTGGTTCTGAGCCAATCTGGTGCTGCAGGGCTGATCTGGGGCTTTGCCGCCTGTGGGCTCTGAATTCTGTTCTGCCTCCTCTAGAACACCCCAGCTGAGATGGGATTTTGTACCAAGGTGGGACAGAGACCCTCCAGCACCTCCT
>VZRX01013134.1:0-24230 GCA_013398075.1 Notiomystis cincta | reverse complement strand
CTTTGCTGCCTGTGGGCTCTGAATTCTGTTCTACCTCCTCTAGAACACCCCAGCTGAGATGGGATTTTGTACCAAGGTGGGACAGAGACCCTCCAGCACCTCCTTCCATGCCCAGGGCCCCAGGTTATCACCAGGTTTGGGAGAAGAAAATCTTCCTAAGCTCACTTTGGCAAGCTCACAGCTTTTCTTCACTTATTCTTAAAAAAGGAGGCATCTCATTCTGAAAAATAAGGAGACAGGGTGGAATATTCAATTCCTCTTGGAGGAAAGGGGTTTCCTCCTTGGTCTCTGATAAATCAGTGGTTCTGAGCCAATCTGGTGCTGCAGGGCTGATCTGGGACTTTGCTGCCTGTGGGCTCTGAATTCTGTTCTGCCTCCTCTAGAACACCCCAGCTGAGATGGGATTTTGTACCAAGGTGGGACAGAGACCCTCCAGCACCTCCTCCCATGCCCAGAGCCCCAGGTTATCACCAGGTTTGGGGGAAGAAGACTTTTCTACATTGAATTTGGCAGCTTTCCTTCACTTGCTCTGAAATACAAAGAGACACAAGAGTTTCTGGGTTGATGCCTCACCCAAGCCATGTCCTGCTGTCAGAGAGACTCCAGGATTCAGGTCTGGCCAGACAGCCAGACATGCTGAGCACAGAGCTCTGCCCAGCAGCACCCTGTGGTGCTCCTTCCTAGGAAATGTTGATTTAACCCTCTCAGGAATCATCACTCCTCAGGGCAGTGCTGCTTTGAAGTGGTTACCAGCCCAGTGAGCAGTAAGTGCAGGGTGTGGTGAGTACCTGCGAGGCAAGGGTGGCATTCTGTTTCCTGGGGACAGAAGCTTTAATAAAGGGAGTTTCCCCCCTTGCAGTGGGCAGGTGTGAGGCAGCTGCTGTTCTGGGGAGCCAGGTGAGATGCAAAATTTGGAGAACACGGTGAAATGCTGCTTTTTGTTAAGGCCACTTCACACTTGTTCAGTGGCACAAAACTTGAGGGACCAGCTCAGAGGACAGGACACTGTTGAGTGGTTTGAGAAGTTTCTCTTGCTGCTCAGGACTGAACCAGACCTGCAGACCCAGCCCTGGTTTGTAGGGGATTGCAGTGATGCTCACCTTGATCCCAGAAGGGTTAATTCAGTTTCTGCTGTGCCTGTGGACTTTTAGCTGAAAAAACAAGGCACACAAAATTTGGTAACAGCCTGGATCAGTGTGCTCTGCAGAGATGGTG
Organism: Notiomystis cincta; assembly: GCA_013398075.1. Taxonomy (NCBI): domain Eukaryota; kingdom Metazoa; phylum Chordata; class Aves; order Passeriformes; family Notiomystidae; genus Notiomystis; species Notiomystis cincta. The sequence continues at coordinate 23,015 of VZRX01013134.1, read as the reverse complement.
GCAGGGAAACACCCCACATGTGATGCTGGAGAGGGGGCCGGGGGCTGTGTGTGGGGATAACTCCATGGATCAGGGTTTGCTCTGGAACAAGGACATTTTCCTGGCTACTTTTCTCCCAGCTTTGCCCCACCAGCGCTGTATTTGGTAAAACAGCTGCCACCAGAGGCAGAGCTCCAGCTCATCCCTGTTGCAAAACACCTGGTGAGGTGTGAGAGATGCTCCCAGCCCGTCCTGCAGCCGGTGCTTACTCATCCCACCGGGTGCAGAGCTGGTCCCTGGGCATTTGTGTTGGCAGCCCTGCTGGAACACCTTCCCTTTTGGCAGTGGTTATGTAAGGAGCTAAAAATGCTGGGGTGACTCATGGGTGTCTGAGCAGAGCTGTTGGAACAGGAATGGAGCAGCGAGCTCCCCCAGCCACGGCTGCACAGCAGGCCCTGGAGACCTCTCCCCGCTTGGTGCTGCCCCTACCGAAGACCCTCTTGCTCCAGAGGATTCTCCTTCCTCTTGTTCCCCACTCCTGCTCTCCAAATGATGTTGGAGCCCCTCCAAAGCTCATCAGCTGTGCCTCTGATCCCTCCAGCACCTTTGTTGGGGCCATCCTGAGCCCCTCTTATCTCTAGGCCTCCTGCGTCCCATCTCCCCTTGTTATCTTTTCTCCCTTTCCATTCTCCTGCTCTCTTCCTAAGGAAAGCTTCAATCCAGAAGCCCCTGGAGTTAAGGGAGGCTGGATCCAGGTTATTTTCCTTCTTCACAGTCTCGTGCTGTATCCACTTGTGGACACCTTGGTCTTTAACTCTCCCATCCTTCCCCACCCAACCTGGTCCTTGTCCGATCCCTGTTGGGGTGTCCCTCTCCAAAGGAGACTCAGGGTCCACCTCAGATCTTCTTCCAGGAGTGACTTTTCCTGATCTGGGCTCATATTTGAGTTGTCCAATCAGCTCCAAGAGACATCTCCACCAAAGAGGGGAATTTGTACTTGCTGTGGCTGTTGTGGGCTCGTTGTGGCACCACAGAGGTTTTGTCCCACTGTGTCCAAAGGGATGTGATTTTTCCATAAATGATGAAGAATTTTCATTGTATTTGGGGCCTGGAGTTTTCAGCCCATTTTGCTTCACAAACGTGGACTCTACATCTACCTGAAAGGAGGTTGGAGCCAGGTGGGGTTCAGCCTCTTTCCCCAGAAATTTGGTGATAAACAAGGAGAAACAGCTCCGAGTTGTGCCGTGGGAGATCCAGATTGGATACTGGGATATTGGGAAAAAATTCTCCACTGAAAGAGTGTTTAAATATTGGCACAGGCTGCCCAGGGCAGTGCTGGAGTCACCATTCCTGAAAGGGTTCAAAAACCAAGCAGACGTGGCACTTGGAGATGTGGTTCGGTGGGCATGGGGGGATTCGGTCAAAGGTTGGATTTGGAGGTCTTGGAATTCTTTTCCAGCCTTTACATGATTACTTACCTCTCCTGTGACATAACCCAGGTTCCAGTGGTGCCAGTGTCACAAACAGAACCAAGTCAAGGAGCAGCACTGGTCCCTCTGCTGCTGGTTCCTCTCTGAGTGCCCCTGGTTGCCAGCCAGGGATGCCCATCCCAACAAAATGGAAATATCTCCTGCCCTCAGCCCCCATGGAGCCAGGAGGTGGAGAAGTCTCTGTGTGTCCGCTCTGGAGGTGCCTGTGACACTGCAGGTGAGAAACCTCAGCTCCAGAAGGAGCTCCAAACTCTGCCTGCTGGCCTGGAGAGGCAAATGTCCATGGTCCTCCTCAGCAGGCGGACCCTGGAGAGGACACAGCCAGCTGTCCACTCTGGGCCAGCCCTCCTGGCTGGCTCTGCAACATGAGGAGGTCCCAGGCCCATTTCCAGCCCCGCTTCCAGTCCCAGTTCCAGTCCCAGTCCTTGTCCCAGTCTCTATCCCAGTCCCACACCTGGTCCCAGTCCCATTCCCAGTCCCAATCCTAGTCCCAGTTGCAATGTCAGTCCCAGTTAGAGTCCCAGTCCCAGTTCCAATCTCCAAGTCTCCTTCCCATTCCCATTCCTATTCCCATTGCAATTCCATTTCCTATTCCAAATCCATTTCCCATTCCCATTCCATTTTCTATTCCCAGTCCCATCCCATTCCCAGTCTCAGTCCCATCCCAGTCCCAGTCCCATCCCAGTTCCATCCCAGTCCCATCCCAGTCTCAGTCCCATCCCAGTCCCAGTGCTCCCCTCCAGAGGCTCTGTGCTGGTGTCTAACACCTTACAGGGATCTCTGCTCCTGGGTCACCTTGTGTTTCCCAGTCCCTGATCCCACGGAATCCCAGCGTGTTGGAAGGAGCCACAGAGGGTCCCCTGGTCCTGTTCCCTGCTCCAGCTGTCCTGGAGCGACAGGGAAGGAATCTCCACAGTCTCCCTGAGCAGCTTTCCACTGCTCTCTCAGTAGAGAAGGTTTTCCTCTTGTTCAGATGGAATCTCCAGCCTCCTCTGTGTGTGGAAGGGTTCTGGAATCGCTCTGGGATGGAGCTACCCCAACAGAGACTTGAATTTACTGATTCCAGGCTTGATTTTCCCAGTGACCCTTGGAGGAAGGGTCAAACCAAGAGTAAAATCCATGTTAAAAGTGAAGGATTGGAGCACAAGGCATCGCTCACTGTTTTTTTTGGGCAAGAGGACACTAAAAATAGGATGCAGGTGCCCAAATATAGAATCCCAGAATGGTTTGGGTTGGCAGGGACCCTAAAGTTCACCTTGTTCCACCCCCTGCCATGAGCAGGGACACCTTCCACTATCCCAGGTTGCTCCAAGCCCTGTCCAACCTGGCCTGGAACACTCCAGGGATGCAGGTTGGTTTCAAAGGATGACCCACAGAGCACAGCACAAACTTCAGCTTTCCCAATGGTGGCCAAACCCAAATACCTTGGAATTTGGTGTGTAAGAGCAGGGATGAGTTTTCCCTCATCAGGAAGACAGCAGGAGCACTGACTCCACTCCAGAGGCACAGAGTGCTCTCAAGGAAAGCATAAAAACCCAACCCAACACACACCAAAGTGCTGGTTAGAGATTAAAGGGAGAGGGCGGGAGCTTGGAGGAAAGGTCAGGCACACAAAGGAAAACATCTAAACCGAAAACTTGGAAACTTTCCTGCCACTGGAGACACTTGAATTACCTCAGAACAAAGGCTGTTGACTTTCCTTAAAAGGAGAGAAAGTCAAGATTAAAAAAAAAAAAAAATGGAAAAGCTTGGTCAATAAATTGTTTTCTTATTTATCAGTTTGTTGGGAGGCCAAACAAGTGAAAGTGGCCAGTTTAGAATGAAGTAAATGTTTCATTTTGGCAAAATAAATGGATAAAATTCCATTTATTTCACCCATTTTAAAGTGGATTTTTTTCCCCCTGTAATTTATGCCGTTGTTTGCACTACAGAAAGAAGTTTGAAACTGGAATAATTAAATACTTTTTTTAGTTCTTAAATTGAGACCTCTGTCTTCCCATTCCTGTGTAAACAATTTCTGAGGTAGGGATGAAGTCACAGCTGCCTCTCTGGGAGCCAGGTCAGGGGGTTGTGGCCACCTGGTGATGTCATGGGGAGCCCTGGCACACAAATCATCGGGAAAATCTCCCTGTTCATGTGCAGGACACAAGGCCAGCAAAACATTCCCTCTGGAATTCCAAGCTGTGGCTCCACCAGCAAACCTCGTTTAAACATGGTAAGGGAATAAAGGAGAGCTGTGAATAATTGTTAAAGCTCTGAATAATGACTGAAACCTCCTGCCTGAGCATGGATGGACACTCAGGTCCTTTGGAGGGTGGCCATGCTGGTCAGGCTCCAGTGCTGAAGGGGCTCCAGGAGAGCTGCAGAGGGATTGTTCATCAGGAGCCGGAGTGATAGGAAAAGTGGGAATGGCTCCACACTGAGACAGGGTAAATTTAGGTTTGATATATGGAAGGAATTGTTCCCTGGGAGGGTGGGGAGGGGCTGGGATAGAATTCCCAGATTTGCTGTGGCTGCCCCTGGATCCCTGGAAGTGTCCAAGGCCAGGCTGGACAGGGTTTGGAGCATCCTGGGACAGTGGGAGGTGTCCTTGCTATGGCAGGAGTGGAACTGGATGAAATTTAAGGTCCTTTCCACCCCAAACCATTCTGGGATTCCATGAAGGGAATTCAGGACATGTTTCACAAGCTGGGTCCTGTGAGCACCTTGGAACAAGGGAGATGCTCTGGGAGGGAGGAGCAACAGCTGGAGCTGGAGAAGGGATGTGATGGAGACTTCCACGAGCAGGGGAGAGGCACCACTGAAAGGGAGAGCAGGAATTCAGTCAGACACATCAGAAGAAGCAGATGGATGTGGCATCCCATGGAGTGGAGAAAGGATGGTAGGAGAGGGCAAACTCTGGCCAGGTCAATGGGTGGGATAGAGAGAGGATTTTGGAGTCCTCTGGGTGAGGGGAAGCCTTGGATTAAAGAGAAATGCACGAAGGAGGGTCAGGGTTTGGTGAAATAAAAACTAAATCAGCTGGTCAGAGGCTCAGGTTTTTGCTTCCAAAGCTCTAGGAGGTTCTTACCCAGCTCCATCTAAATCACCAACAAAACCCTGATCCTCCTTCTGCCCTCAAAGCATGAAGTATATAAAATAGATAGATTAAAAAACCAGCAACAAAACAACAACAAAAACAAATAAACAAACAAAAACCCCAAAAACCAGACAGAAACTGGGGTTTTCACTCTCTCCCAACGCTCACTTTTTTCCTTGCCTTGGATTATGTGCCCTAAATTCCCATCAAATCCACAGGAAAGCTCATTCCTGCATCCTGCATTTCTGCACATCACTTTTCCCACCACAGAAGGGTTTGGGTTGGAAGCACCACGATGGCTCCATCCCGAGTGGAGAGTCAGGACTCTGCTGTTGTCCCCACCCCACTGCTCCTGCCCACCTGCCCTGTGCAGCTGGACACAGCTTTTTGGGTTTCTTTTGGCCCTTTCCAGAAACTCTCAATGACCTGTTGCCATTTTGGGTCTGTCTCAAATCTGGGAAATTTATTGCCTCCAAAATTTATTATCTCCAAAATTTCTGGAAATTTATTACTTCTTCTGTGTGGATCTTTGTTTTAAAGTTTGTGATGTTCCTATTTTTTCTCTTTCCCTTTCTAAATCTCCTGCAATGGAGTTTTTCCTTTCATTTTGTTGGAGGGAACACGAAAATCTTCTGTTGGATGATCTGAATTTCTTCATTCCCGGGAGCTGTGTCCATCAGACACAGCCAGCAGAGCTGCTTTCATTTCATGGTCATTACTCTTCCACTGCCAGCTCTGTTCACAACCTCTCCTCTTGCTCCCAGGCAAGAATTCTGATTTTAATTTCCTATTTCTGGTGGGACAGCTGGAAGATTAGTGGCACGGTACCATGGACCCCCAAATTGCCATTCTGGAAGAAAAAAGTGGCTTTGCTGGCTGGGAGTGGTGGGAGGGTCAGGGACCAGCAGTGTGAGCAGGGACCAGCACTCAGTGCTTTGCCATCACCACACACAAAGCATTTGCACACTTGAGCCAGCCAAAGAAACTTCTGGGCTTTGTGAGCTCCTCAGGAACTTTCCAGGCCTGTGAGGTGCTCCAGAGGACTGTCAGGAGAACAGGAAATGGCTCAAGGATGGGACAGCAAGGACATCCCTCCCTGGCTCTGCCCTTCCATGGCCCAGTGCCACCTCTGCCTGTTCTCCGCAGCTCCACCCATGTCCACGCTCAGGAAAAACAGAAAAACAGTCAACCATTAACCAAAAGACCCCTTAATAATGGGTAAATAAAGGATGACTGGGGTATTACTCAAACACAAGCTTTTCTTTTGCAGCTTCCTCTGCTGGCTCAGCGTGGGGCCATAATTCAGAGATTTGGGCAGGTGCCACTTTGAGTCCCGAGCCCGACACCGTCCCGGGCGGGCCCTGTGTGATCTTGAAAGGAAAGGGAGCAATGAACCATCCACGGATCACACAGAATTACTGAGGGCAGCCAGGACCCTGGGACAATGGGAAAAACTCCAGGTGGACCTGCCAGAGGCGGGTGAAGGAGGAGGTTGGGGTGGGATGGAATGGAATGGAAAACCACCAGGTTAGGAGGGATAAATCGAGCAGGGTTTTTTTCAGCTAAGCAAGGAAAAGCTGCAAGAAACCTCCACCAAAAACTTGGGGTAGCAGGAGAGAAAGAGTGAGGGTGATGCTGGGCTGTGAAAAGGAAAAGACAGAAAAGTGAGACTGAAAATACACCAATATTTGATTGATCACTGCTGCCCTCTCGCTGGCAGTGTGCTGGGCAGTTGTCACCTTATTAAGGGACAAAAATGGAGTCACTTCAGAGACAAGCAATGGACATAAGTGACCTGAAGGCATTTCTGAGAGCAAATGGTGAGAAGCCCCTTCCCCACCTCTCTGCTCTGTGCCAGTCTCCATTTATCTTCTCCCTTTGCCTCCAAGTCATTTTGTTCCCCTCCTGCTCTCCGTTATTTTGATTAAACACTTTTTGGGGGCTCTGATGGATGAGAGGCTCCATGTGAAGTGCACTGGACCAGCGTTGCCCCTCCAGTTCCTGCCTTGCCATAATTGTGCTCTCAGCCCTTTGTTTGGGCTTTCACTCACTTCTCTTGTCAGGATGTTGGAAAGTGGCCTTTTCTTTGAAATTTTTTTTCTAGCTAATTTTAGTTTGTTTTATTACATGCACCCTGTTCAAGGAGGTGATTAATAATACTGTAGTGCCTGCTGAAAAGCTTAGGGTGAATTTTTTTTTAATTTTGACAAAATAATGAGCCTTGGAGTTTATGAAGCCTTTCCCAGAAGCAGTAGCTTTCTTCAGAAGTTTGGGAGTTTTTTGTTTTTTTTTTTTAATTAAAAGACAAAATGTCCAAACCCTGCAAGTTTTCTGTTAATTTGGAAGTATTTTTATTTTGATACCTAAACAAATAATTAACATTTCTTTTCCACGTTGCTTCTGTGTGAGATTCCACAAACTGGTTTTTGCATCCCATAAATGCCAAACCATCAGTGAGGGTTTAATCCCAGCTGTTTGCAGCTGCCTCAGCCAGGGCAGCTGTGCAGTGACAGCTGTGCAGCATCTGCTGCATCCCCTGTCCTGTGAAGGGATCCCACACCTCCAGGTGCTGGAGAGCCTCTTCCATCATCTCCCCAGGAGCTCCTTCCCTCCAGGGGGGTTTCCAAGTGGCTCTAATGAGGATTTTTAGAGCACTCCAGCACTGCTCTGCTGCTCCCTCAGATGTTTGATTAAAAGGATGAGAAGAGCTTCAAGGATTAATTATGTTTGGAGTCCAAGGAGATAAAACTCATCCAGTCCTGAGTGGCCACAGGAGCTGCTGCCACAACCCTGCCCCACCAGCCAGGGCCTCAATGGCTGCAGGGTCCCTCTGCAGGTGCCCCAGGGCAGGTGACCTGGGCAGGGCTGGGGACAGGAGATGGGACAGCCCAGAGCCTGCCCAGCTGGAGCTGTGACAGTGCCCTGGGCCCCGAGGGGGGCAGCACAGGGAGGGGTGACTGAGATGGGCTCAGAGGTGGGACCCAGGCTGCACTTCAAGTGCCAGAGCCTCTGTGTGAGTGGGGCTGCCCACTCCCAGCACAGCAGGGACAGCAAATGGAGTCAGAGAAACACAGAGCCACAGAGCCAGAGAATGTCCTGAGCTGAAGGGACCCACAGGGAGCATCCAGCCCAACCCAGGCCCTGCCCAGACCCCCCAACAACCCCACCCGGGGCACCCCTGGCAGCGCTGTCCAAAGGCTCCTGGAGCTCTGGCAGCCTCGGGGCCGTGCCCATTCCCTGGGGAGCCTGGGCAGTGCCAGCACCCTCTGGGGGAAGAACCTTTCCCTGAGCTCCAGCCTGAGCCTGCCCTGGCCCAGCTCCAGCCCTTCCCTGGCTCCTGTCATTGTCACCACAGAGAAGAGATCAGAGCTGCCCCTCCTCTTCCCCTCCTGAACAAGTTGTAACCGTGAGGAGTCTCCCTTCAGTCTCCTCCAGCCTGCACAGACCTCGTGGCCTCAGTCGCTCCTCGTGCAGCTTCTCCCCAAGGCCCATCCCCATCTTTGCTGCCTTCCTTTGGGTGATCTCTGATAGTTCAGTGTCTTTCTTACATCGTGGTGCCCAAATTTGCTCACAATATTCCAGCTGAGGCCACCCAGGCCAGCCCAGAGCAGGACAGTCCCTCCCTGGCCTGGCCACCAAAGCTGTCCCTGGTGTCTCCCAGGACAGGAATGTCCCTCCAGGGCCAGGGCCCTGCTGACTCAGATCCAGCTGGCCATCAGCCAGGACCTCCAGGTCCCTTTCCAGCCACTGCTTGCCAGCTTCTCACTCCCCACTCTGTCCGTGCAACCCGGGTGGAGCCATCCCAGGTACAGAATCCAACCTAAATGATTCTGGGATTCTGCCTTTTCTCCTACATCCCCATGCGTGGTCCCATGGTTTTTTCCTTTGGTTGTTTGTGTATTTAGCTGGAGGTAACATTGTCCTCTCCTGTGGTCAATGGCATACGATAGTGAGAGAAAAATCAGCAGTTCCAGCTTGGTTTGTAAACTTTCTTCTCCAAGGAGTTCTCCAGGTGCTCCTCATGAATTAATTTTTCGTTGTCCTTTTATCACTGAGTGGCCCAAGCTCATGGAGAGCCACACATGGAGTGCAACAGCACTCTTGGTAGTCCATGAATTGGTGGCTTTCTCCACTAAATGTCAGAGGTTTTGAAAACAAATTGTAACATCTGGGATTGAACTCCCAGACTGGAGCTCCGTGTGGTGTTACTGCCCTGGTGAGAAACAGGGGAGAATGGAGAACATTCCCACAGCCCTGGCTGTGTTTCTGTGTCCCTTCATCCCAAGGTCAGAGCACTCCCTCTGGGAGTTCCAGTTTGCCTTCCCCTGTAAATGCAGAGGATGATGATAGTGAGGAAATCAGTTCCATCAAAAATGCTGACCTGGTGTCTCTGACACTGAAAATGGGGACAAAGTTCCATTTTTATTTTCTCTGAAGGCAGCTTTGATCTTTGGGGATGTTCACGGCTGAGGACCTTGAACCGACCTCTCCTGGCCTGGTTTCAGTGCTGCTCTTCCCCTGGTCCCAGCTGATCCTGGGGAAGAGTCACAGATCCCCCTTGGACATTGACTGAGAGCTTTTTGTTGCCCATGGGGTTTGTTGCAGGTGGTTTTGGCTCGGGGAATCCAAAATCGATTCCCTGGACTCAGCCTGCCCTGGGTTTGTTTCCTTCCCACCCACCTCAACTCTGCCCTGGAGTGGCAGGGTGGGGACATCTGCACCCAACTCCTGCAGGCAAGAGGAAAACAGCTCAGGAAGATCAGTGAAAAAGGCAGAGATCCTTCAGAAGAGGTTGGATCCACAAACCCTTCCCAGGTCCTGCTGTTCTCCCTCATCCTGTACAAGAACATCCTGAATCCGTGTACCCAGAGCAGCCAGCACCAGGCTCCAAAAGGGCCCCAGAACTGCTCCCAGGAGGCTGCTCTGCTCCCTTTGTCCCTGTGTCCACTTGAAAAGTGGAAACAGCTGAACCTGGCTGCAGACTGCGTGAGCTGGCAGCAGAACTTCCCTCAGCACCAGCTCCCAGCCCAGCAGGAGGAATCTGAGCCAAGACAAGAACGATTTCCTCTGGCAGCAGCCCCGTGACCCTGGGCCCACAGGCTCAGCTTGGACAGCCTGGCTGGAAGGTGACCCCTGCTCGTCCCTTCGATGAGGGGCTGCAGTGCCACCCCACCACCAATGTCCCAGCCTGGGGATGGCCTGCCTTGCACAGTGCCTTTCTGCTGCCTGGCCTGTGCCAAATCTACGCCTGGCCCAGCACTTCCAGCAGCTCCAGGACAATCCAGACGGGTGTCAGGTCCTAGGTGTCCCCCAGCACCCTGCTCAGATGCTTTGTCTCAGAACAGGGAACGCTAACCCAGATTTCAGAGCTTCACCTAGACTTGCCTTTAATACCAGACATGCTTAAGGGTGAAAACAAGTTTATTCTGGCAAAACAAGAGGTTAAATTCCTCATTACGATAGTTCGAGAGAAGATTACAAAAGAGAAAATAAAACAGGATTCATGATCACCCTCAAGAGCAGGATTCCTTCTCACCCCTGGTATCTCTCACCTGAGATCTCTGGGGTGTGTTGGCAGCTGCTGGCACGAAGGGAGGAGCTGCACATGGCAGAGTGGCTTTTGGACAGGGCTGGGGAGAGATGTGGCTCGAGATAGGGCTGGCAGCAGCAGGAGCTGCCTGAAAGAAGAGGGGGGTGTGTGCCAGGCTGGTGGGAATTCCAGCAGCAGCACTGGGGAGGCAGGAGGAGGGGGAAGGTGGCAAACATGGAATCCACATTTGTGCACTGGAGTGGGGAGAAAGGAGCACAAGCAAGGGCAGCTTGAACCCTCGGCCAGCACAGCGATGGGTTTGGCCCCAAAGGTACTGGGGGACCACGAGTGGCCTTAACTCCAATTTGGGACAGCCTGGGGGGCATAATTTAGGGAAAGTGTAAACAGTGTGGGAGGCTGTGGGAGCACGAGGGAGCACAGGTGCATCCTCCAGTGCCACGTGTGAATTTATGAGCTCCCCTTGCATTCAGAGCACAGGAAGAATGGATACAGCTCTTGCCTGGCCAATCCAGCAGCTCCCAGTGATGCTCTGTGTGCTCCTGCTGTGTCAAGAAGGGCAAACCCTCTCCCCTGGGCTGGGATGTGTAGAAACATGGGACAGAAAGATTCCCCCCAGGAGCTCTGGAGCGGCTTTGTGGCGTGGTCTTGTCCTCATGTGAGTGCCACAGGCTGCCATGCTCTGAGCACAGCAGTCCCATGGGCACAGCTGGCAAAGCCCAGCCTGAGCCTGTAGGAGATGGATGTGCTGTGACCAAAGTCAGGAACCTGCAGTGACTCCTGTGTAGGATTTCTGTGTCCAGGAGTAAGAGCTGCTCTGGGGGGACCAACAGTCTCAGCTCTCAGAACTTGTTCCGAGTTGTCACTAAAGGGACCCTGACACTTTGGAAAGACTCCCAGTGAGGCTGCTCAGGTCCTGGAGAGTTTAGAACTGTGTGCCCAGCTCACCCCACTGCCACCCATCACCAAACTGTGCCAATGAGGCCAAAAGTCCCTTTCTGAGCCAAAGGGAAGCAGCAGATCGGGCACAGACATGGTGTGGTGGCAGAGGAGCTGCCACCCCCTCTGCCCTGTGCAGCCTCAGCAAAGGTCTCCCATGGGAATGGCCTGGCTCACGCTTGGGGCTGGAACACAACCAAAGCACTGCCACTTGTCTCCACTTCATTTTCCCCAGAGCAGGCAGCAGGCTGCTTAGAGAGTTTGCATTTTTGAATATGAGATGGACAGTATCAAGCCGAGCTGTTTGGGCAGCAATTCTTGTGAGATCTGGATGAAATACCCTGACTGAGTCACCTGCCAGGACTTTGCAGGTGCAGCCTTTGTCATTCTGCACCCCAGGTACTGACCAGTCCAGCAAAGCAGATCCACCCCTGTGTGCTGCATGCTGGCAGTGCTGGAAGTGCAGCCCAGGCTTTTCCAGCTGCTCCCAGTGGTGTTTGTTGGGGAGGACACGCACCTGGGCTCTCTCTCCACGGGAGATTTCATTGTCTTGCTGTTTGTTCCTCTCCTTTGAAGCAGAGCCTGGAGGTTCTGCCTCAGCCCCGAGAGCCGTGTGGTGTCTGCACCTTCAGCTCCACCAGCTCAGCCCAGGGCACGGCTGGGCCTCTGCCTCTCTCTCCACTTGGCCTTTCATTTTCAGCTGGAGAGAGGCAGCTTTCCTTCCCCAGTGCCAGCCTTTGTGTTGAGCACCACGGATGGCCCAGCCCAGCCCAGCCCTCAGCACTGGGCTCACACTGAAAGGTCACCTGGTCGTGTCTTTGTGGCAGAGCTCTGCCGGCATCTGGACCTGGCCAAAGCAGACACAGGTCCCACTGCCCACTGACGGAATTCCTGCTTGGAAAACCCACCCTGGCTGTGTGTCTGTGCTGGTCAGTGCCCAGCCTGGCCCCAGCAGGGTCTGAGGCACTGGGCTGAGCTGCCTGCTCAGAGAGACAGTGATTTCTCCTGATTGTCCTCAGCAAGTCTTGGTCCTGACTGTGGGCAGCCCAGGAGGGCACTCACAGGAGAAGCTGCTCTGCAGAGCTGCAAGTGTCTCCCTAATCCTGCAAATAAAACAGAGCTTTTCTGCAGAAGGACCCTGAGAACATCCTGCTTTATCCATGGTTCACCTGCCTTCAGTTGTCTTCTTTTATCTTTTTATTCTTTCTGCAAGGCTGCAAAGCTTAATTTTTCTGGGTTCTACTGGAATTGTTACAGGGATGCCAAGGAAAGAGTAAGAAAATGTTTCTGTATTGAAATATTCTCTTCCATGTCTCTCTAGAACACCACTAAGAACAATTCTTGGCCTCTTCCTGAATGTGTCTGGAAACCCTACACCACCAGAGAGTGTTTGGCAGGAATGTCTCACAAAAGGCTCTTTAATCCCCATCTTGCTTCTGTGACAGGAGATGTGGGCATGGGCTGAAATCCCATGGCAGGGACTGAGCCAACCCCCTGAACTCCAGCTTTGGGAGGGTTTGTCCCAGTTCCAGCTCATCCCTGCTCTGGGAAGTGTAGAGCAGCATCTCCAGGGGAAGATGCTCCATTGCATTTCCAGTCTGGGAGCCTGAGGGATCTCTGAAGAGGCAGGAGGCTCCTAAATTAAGAAATCTGACTTTTTTTTGGCCTTGAGTTCTTTCAGACCCACCTCAGTCACAGAATCACAAAGGCTGGAAGAGACCTGCGAGATCCTCAAGATCCAAGCCAGCACCACCAAATCCCACCTAAACCATGTCCCCAGGTGCCACATCCAGACACTTCTGCAACACTTCCAGAAATGATGACTTCACCACCACCTCCCTGGGCGACTTATTCCAATACCTGAGCACTTTTCCAGTAATTTTTTTTTTAAAAAATACCTAATCTGAACCTCTCCTGGTGCAACTTAAGGCTGTTTCCTCCTGGGACATGGCACAAGGGACCGACTTCACCTCAGCACAAGGTCCTGTCAGGGAGTTGTGACAGAACTGGGGACCTCCTGGGTCCCCTCTCACTGCAGCTGTTCCAGCACAGCTCCTGCACAAACTTCCCTTCCCCTGAGACAGCAGGGGAGGGCGGCAGGGCTGGACTGGTCAGCGGGACTGGTCAGCTGTGCTGCCTGTCCCGGACACCCCGCTGGACACAGGTGTCCTCCTCTCCTCCCTACGTCACATCCCACCTCCCCTTTTCCAGCAGATCCTCTGTGTACACACCACATCCTCGGAAATGCCGGGAGCTCCAGCTATTTCCCTGGCTGGCAGCAAGCACAAAGGATTGTTCCTTGTATCTGCTGGCTACTGGAAAACAGGAAATGTTCTTTCCTCGGCGCTGCTTTCCAGCCGTGCCGGGCTGAGCCTCCTCTCCTGCTCCCCCGGCAGGATTTTGGTCACGGCTCTGCCTCATTTGCATGGGGGAGACCGGCAGCACATCCCGAGGGAGCAGCTGCGGACACAGAGGGCAGCGTGGGGATGGTGGAGGTCGCTGGGGTGGGTTTATCCCAGCGGCTGCAAACAGCACAGATCGGGCCCTGCACACCACGAGCACTGAGCTAGCTGGTATTTTTTAAAGTGCCTCAATTTGGGGCTTTAACTGCAGGGAAAAGGCAGAAAAAACTGCTCTTTGTGGTCCCTTAACTTTCTCTTGCTGGTGACTTTTGCTCTCCCAATTCAGACAGGTCTGCACGCATGGATTGGTGTTCTCCCTTTGATCCCGAGTGTGTGTCTGCCTTGTAATGCAGAAGACTTGCAAAGAACCCTTGCAGGGATAGTGCTGGATTGGAAGCCAGACAGGGAGGCATTTCATCAACAGGCAATAGCTTTTCTGGAAGCAGCAGGAGAGGAATCAATGCAGAAAGTTTCTTGTTTTCTTAATCACGCTCCTGTTCTACCTCTCCCGGGAGATTTATGAGCCTCCCAACGTTGGACAAACACCAGCAATAGTTGCACATTTTTAGCATCTGAATGCTTTGCTTTGCCTGGCTCCCTGTGGAAAGACAAGTCCAGGCAAGGTGGTCCTGCAGAAAATGGTTTATTGGGACAGAGCCCTGGCCTGCAGCCACAGCCCCGTGGGCAGTGATCTTATCAGACCTCCTGAACAGAGCAGGGTTGGGCCTGTTTGTTCCTTCAGTGGAAGACCTCCGAGGAGAGCCTGGGTGTTGCAAGACCCCGGTGTGGATTGTTCCCTGAGCAGGGAGTGCAGCTCGGTGCTGCTGGCATGGCCCCGCTGCAGGGGGGCAGCGCTGGGCATGGAGAGGGAATAAACAAAGCCAGGTCTGTGCTCCCAGGGAGTCCAGAGCAAGGCAGGAACGGGTTCTTGACTTCAAGGAGATCTGGGGAGCTGAATGCTGCAGGATCCTTCGGGAATCCCAATCCCAATCCATCTTTGACGTGCACAGCTGATTTGGCAGAGATCTCAGCATCAGCTTGTTTCTTATTTCAGCCAGCTTTGATTTGTGGGCTGAACTTCACCTTCACTCAGAGCCCCCTGCAAGTTCTCTCCTTCCATTTTCCTTGGAGTGCTGGCTTGCCTGGCAGGCTCTGGGATTGCAGGTAATCCTCTGCTGAAAACAGCCCCATCCAGGACGGGGACACTTCTGGACACAGCCTGGACACGGCTGTCCCTTTGGACTCGATGGAGGTGCCTCATCACGGAGTCCTGGGGCCTGTGGGACTCCCTGGGGAGTCCAGGCCACGTGCCCAGGGTGACAGAAGAGATGGGTGTGCAGGGATCCGTTCTCTTGGCAGCTGCAGGGGCTGTGGCTGCCCCCTCCCCCTGCAGTGGGGCTGCATCCCTGCACTCAGCTGCCCACATCCATGGATTTTCGGGCCAGGGTGGGCTCAGGGTGAGGTTCAGCTCTTAGTTAGGCAGGTAAATGGGGGTGTGCAGCCCTGAGGTGCTGCAGCTCAGCAGGGTCTGACTCCAGGCGATGAGGAGCGAGCCAGGCCCCTCTGGGCCCACCCTGAGCCCCCCTGGACCAGCAGGGTCCCCCCTCAGGCTCCACTGAGCAGGGGCTCCACCATTCAGGGCACATTTCAAACCCCCTCTTCACCCCAGCCAGTCTCACACTGCAGAAAATCAGTTCTTGCAGGGTCCTCTGACACATTCCTCCCTGTGGATATTTGGGATGCCTTAAGGTGTCTCCAGCTGCTGTCTCTCCAGAGGACAGCACAGAGCACTCCACGGGTCTGACACCTTTCGTGGGAGTTCAGGGCTGCAGTGCACTGGATTTTAGGTGCCTCAAATGCAGAGTACATCCCACCCCTTTCCAGCCCTTGGAATGGATCAGAACTTTTCCTGGTGAATACTGCATCAGATTTTATATATTTTAAAAAAAGATCATGGTTTTGATGTGGTTTGAAGAAAGATGTGGTTTTGGTGTTATCCTTCTATCACTATGAAATCTGTTGTCATTAATGCTTCTGTACAGACCATTCCTTGGCTGGAGCAGAGACAAACAAACCAGAAGGAAATGCAGCTTTTTGGAGTGATGTTTAATGTCTCTGAGACACAGAAATGCTGTGACTGATTTTTCTTCCTCCTTTGTTTCTATTTTGAAAGCACAGATTTTGGGGTTTAAAGGCCTTTCTTGCCTTGTACAAACCCAGGTTTCTGTTGATTGGTGTGGCCTCAGTTGTACAACTCCCAAATTCTGATTTCAGTTGGGTGTTTTCCACCTCACTACAAAAAAAAACCAAACCAAAATTGTTGTTTCTTTCTGCCCCTTCCTTTAGGAAACTGCTGCACATTCCCTTTGCTCCCATTTGATGCCTGATTCTGGCTGATTATCCCTGATGGTGTTGGTGGTTAATTACCGGTATCAGAACTTGCTTTCAGCACCATAACACCTTTTCCACTTGGGGTTTTGTGTGTAATAAAAGCCTTTATTGGGCTAAGAATGATGTTGTCACTGGAGGATGACCAGGCCCAGGATGGGGCTATTGGGGTGTCCAGTCCAGGGGTTGGACTGGATCATCTTTGAGGGTCCCTTCCCACTCTGTGGTTCTGTGATTGTACCCAAGGACACCTTTCAGCTCTTCTCTGTCTAATTTTCTGCTGCTTTCTGAATTTTATCTTTGCATAAAGACAACCAGACAAATAATTTCCTAACCCCTGCATTTGCCAACAGCTTCCACAAACTGCTCTGTGTACAGCCAATTTTCTTGGGTGACTTTCTCTCCTTCTCCTTGGCTTGATCCCCACAAGAGGAGGGGTTGAGACTGCTGATTTAACTTGGTCTTGAATTGACACAGCAGAGTCATCTTCCAGCCCAACAGGGTGTAAATATGAAAATAAATGAGTTAATTTTCTGTGAAATCTGAGCTATGATCACTCCTGCTCAAGCCTCTTCCATCAGGCCTCCAGCTCAGAGTCACTGAGGAAATGTTCAGCCTTAAAGACAGGTAAGAAAAATCCTCTGCAGGTTCAGGAGGAGAGACAGCAGGAGGCTCTGGGCTCAGGCAGAACTCTTTATATCAAGAAGGATATGAGCACGTTTTGTGTTGCCCTCGAAATAACCCTTTATCATGAGGATGCAGCTGGAATAATCCCTGTGACAAATGGGGCTGCCCTGGGCAGAAATGTGCCCTGCATCCCGAGGCTGTGCAGGGAAATGCATCTGCTGTGCTGCAGGGCCATGGGAGACGTTCTCCTGAGAGCAGAAAGCCTGGGGACAGCAGTGGGAGCCTCAGCAGAGCCTGGCTGGGTGGGCACTACCCTTCCCCACAAACTCTTCAGCCCTTTCCTGGCCCAGAGAGCCCTGGCTTGGTGTGGGCATTGTACAAATCCCAAATCCCTGAGCCCTGGATCTTCAAATGCTTGGGAAGTTCTGCTCACCAAAGTCATCACCAAAGGCTTCCCCTGGCTTTCCTCATCTCTGTGGTCCTCTTTTTGCAGCTCTCATCCTCAGATATTCCACGAAAATTTAGATTTTAGTAAAATTTTAGTGCTAACACCTAATGAACCAGACAGAATTACCAGTGAATGGGTTCATCTTTTTATTCCCTGAACCATCTTAAGAGTTGGGCATTTCCCAGAGCTGTGAACACAATTTATAGAAGAGTCCTTTGAGCCATGTCCTTTGACTCCTCCTTGCCTTTTTTTCCCCTGGAGAAGAAGTCCCTCCCTGTTGTCCCAGGAACCCCCCCAGAGCAGACCCAGGAGGAGGGTGGCAGAAGGAACAACTGATGGACCCTGAGCTGTGGCAATGTCCCTGGGGTGCACACAGAGTCAGGAGAAGGTGGATCAGAAATGTCCAGGCTGCCCCATCTGGGGATAAATTCATGGATTGCTTTGGCAGGGAGGCAGAGGGAGGAGGTGCAGGGCCCACATGGTGCTGTTAACTGAAAAATGAAGTTTCTTATCAGGGATGAGGCTGAGGAATTCCCATATGCCCAAGCTAAGGATGCTCTCCCACCTGCTGGACTCAGGGAATCAGGGGGTGCTTTGGTTGGGAGGGAAAGACCATCCCATTCCCCCTCCTGCCAGGGCAGGGAGCTGAGTGTCCTTGGGTTGGGGACCAGCCCTGGGGGTCCTGTGGGGACACAGGGCACAGTGGATGTTCTGCAGCTGGGGTTGGAGAGTGCTGGGCTGGCTTGTCCTGGAAAATCCACAGAGCCCCTCTGAGCAGGGTGGGAATTCGGCTGGAGAGAGGGAGAGATCCTCAGCAAAAGGTCAGGTAGGGGGAGGTCGAGCCTGGTCCTGACTCTGGGGTGTCCCCAGCAGGTCCTTCCCAAGCTTCTGACAGTTCCAGACAGCAGGAGGTGCCTGTGCTGGTGTCCCTGGGCTCAGGAACACAGGGAAAGGTGCTCCCTGTGCCTGGAGCAGCTCTCCAGGGGGTGGATGTGGTGTCACCGAGAGCTCAGGGTGCACATCCAGACCTCCTGGCCCTGGGATCTCCTTGCTGCCACTCCCTTTCACCTGGAGCAGGCAGGGAACGACACAGGCATCTCTCCCAAAGCTCAGGGAATTTGGGGAGCTTTACCACAACTGGGGCATGGAGCAGGGTGCTCAGAACCAGGGATGTCCTGGAACCTTATCCCTTCTATTTCCTTCCTTGAGGAAACATAAAAAGCAAAAATGCTGCCAGACTTTGGATAATTTCTCTCTCTAGGGGGGGTGTGGGGGGTTCTCTCTTAAGGCTTTGAATCCAGGAGAGAAATGTGGGAAAGGAGGTGCTAATTAGTGGAGGTGGGAAAGCAGTGACAATGCAGAAAGCAAACAAAACATCAGGGAATTGCAGCTTCCCAAGATCAAAAAGATGCAGATGGGAAATGTTGGTTGGTGCTCCTAAAAAGCCACAGATGGGAAATGAACGAACGAATGAACAAATGAATGAATGAATGAATGAATGAATGAATGAGGGTTCAGCAGGGCCAGTGGGGGGAAGCAGGGCTGATAAGGAGTTCCTTATCCAGGAGTGTTTGTGTGTGTGGATGCATCTGTTTGTTTTGCTCAGTGGGACAGATAAGATAACTCCAGGCTGTGTTTACAGCAGGTTAAAGCTGTTTAGTAAACAGATTTATATGCATGAACACACTGGCATGGGAACACTCATATGGTAACTCACAGATCATCATCCACTTCAGCCCAGGAGGTTTTTCCATCATGATTATGGTCTGTCTCATTAGACAGGTCTTTTATCACAGAAAGCCAAATTTTCCAGACAAACCACTTTAATTAAACCTGGGAGATAAAAGAGTGGAGTTTGGCCAAAGCAGTTCCCTCCACCTCTGGTTCCTTGCTCTGAGAGAGTCCAGCCAGCCCAGCTTGCTGAGGCTCAGAAGGAATTGGATGGAGACCAAACTACTCATCTTTGAGGGCTGGACAGGGCCTGCTCGGGTAGGGAATCCAGGATGAGCACAGAGAGGAGAGGGAGGGAGGGAGAAGGAGCCAAAGCTCCTTGGCAGGGTCAGCAAGTGCAG
The DNA here is from genome assembly GCA_013398075.1 of Notiomystis cincta. Taxonomy (NCBI): domain Eukaryota; kingdom Metazoa; phylum Chordata; class Aves; order Passeriformes; family Notiomystidae; genus Notiomystis; species Notiomystis cincta. The sequence goes on along the minus strand of VZRX01013134.1, from coordinate 4,043 downwards.
AGAGATCCCACAGCTCACCCAGGAACTCGCTGTGGTGTCCAGGGTGTGAAAATGGGGTCGAGACTGACCAGGAAGGAACAGAAATCGGTGTTTGTGTGGCCAGGTCCCTTCAGAAGGAGGCAGGAGAGCAGCTCTTGCTGGGAGCTGCCCACAGTGACAGAGCCACAGGGCCTGGGGACACCCAATCCCATCAGGAGCACGTGGAGAGGGCCCAGGGGAGGGTGAGACTGGAGAATTCATCCTCAGTGTGGCCTAGAGAAGGAGGATGTGCATTCCCACGTGGCAGAGGATCCTCCCAGGCACAGGCAGGAGGCTGCAAGGGATAAATGAACGAATTTATCATCTGTGGGACCCTGCCAGGTGGGAAACTCCTGCTCTCTTCATTGGTGTCCAAGTGCAAAGGGCAGTGGGATGTGCCCAGGAGCCCCCCAGTGCTCTCCAGTGCTTCCCCACAGATCCTGGAGCTCTGGGGCTGCAGAAGGGCCCCCAAATCTGGGATTTTTGTCCAGCTGTCTCCTACCAATGGTGCCCTGTGCCCTCTGCCCCAGCCAGGGCACCCATCCCACCCTGGAGGACTTCCCCAGCCCCTGGGCACAGCACAGGGCCCATCCAAGGGGTGCTCCAGCACCTGCTCAAGATAAAATTTTATTGTCATGGCTTTGCTCAGAAAACCAGGAAACACATTCCCAAACTGGAGCCTGGTTTCTGTTCCACAATTGTCCTCTTTATGGGCAGAGTTTCCATTCAGGATCTTAAAATCACAGAGTCATGGAATGGTCTGGGTTGGGAGGTCAAAGCTCATCTTGTTCCATCCCCAGGGACACCNACGTCCCCTGGGCCTCACTCCGGCTCCAACCCTCGGTGGCTCCGCTTCCGGCACAGCGGCGCGACTCCTCCCCCCTTGACTCCCTAGGCGAGGCAGGCCGCCATCTTCGGCTTTATTACTATTTCTTATTTCATTTAACAAATCCTCATTAATTTTTCTTTGATTGGCTGTCATTTATCACACCTTCAACCACCCCAGGTGGCTCCAAGCCCTCCCAGCCCTGCCTGGGACACTTCAGAGTTTCGCTGTGCCAGGGCCTCACCACCTCACAGGACCTCGGCAGAAAGTTTGCAGAACACTTTTATTTCCTTTGGAATCGTCGGTGGGAGTGAGGCTGAAGGAGCCCAGTAGCTCAGCACAGCTGGACTCTCCCTTTCTCTCTGGGGCACTGTCTGACCTTCTGCTTGGTTTCCAGCCCTGCAGCCTCATCCTGAGAGAGAAAGAGGGAAAACTTCCAACAGGAGAAACTTCCAATCTTCTGTCAGAGCCCAGCAGGGCTGAGGAGCAAAGTCATCAACTGCTGGGCAGGTGGGGGGTTTGATATTTGTTGTCTTGGGGTCTGTAGGAGAGTCAGGGACCCCAGAGAAGCCACAGAGCTTCATCAGCGATGGGGTGGAGGCGCTGACTGCCTGAGGCTGGGAGAAAAAAGGGACACGGGGAAAGAGGCAGGAATTGAGATCCCACCAAGCCAAAGGCCGCAGCGCCTGCCGAGCCAAGCTGCGCTCCTGCCCAGAGGAGCAGGAGGAGGGGGAGGTGGAGCTGAACTGAGCCGAGGCAGCAGCCAGGGGTGCCTGTGAGGCAGTCGGGGAGAGCTGGGTGGCTCCAGGGATCCACACTGCACTCGCAGCAGGCGCTGGGTGAATACCCCGGAGCAAGAAACATCCCAAGAGCCCAACCTGCAGCTCAGAGATGCCACAATGCCCAGCTCAGCACAGCTCTCCAGCCCAGCCCTCAGCCCTGCCCGTGCCAGGGCTGAACCAGGGAGTCCCAGTTTCTGCAGGGACAAGCATTAATGTGTGCAAACCTGGGCATTGCCCCTAATTTTTCTTCTGACTGAAGACTTGTCAAACTCTGGAATCTCTCTGACTGCACTTCTCAGCATACACCTGGCCCTTGCTTTCCTGTGTTTAACAACCAGGAATAAATAATTTGTGATTTTTGAAGAGCTGTCTGAAATCTGGGGCGAGCTCAGAGGGGAAATCCACAGCAAAATGAAGAAGATGGTTTTGAGGAAGAGACAAATCTGCACTGACAGAAGTCAGGGGCACAATCCTGAATGTGTCATTTGTAATCCAGGTGGAGGAGTGGGGAGCTCCTGACTTCTCCCCAAGGGCTTTGCTTGGCTGCTCTGAAGCTGGGGGTGTTTGCACCTTCACACACTGGCTGCCTTCTGGTCTACTCTCAGCCTCTTTTCTTTCCTCCACACATCTCTCTGACACCTTCTGCTGGAAACGTTTTCCATCTAATTTTCTCTGAAGAAGAAGAAGGAGTTAGAGCAGAACCCTTGATCTTGAGTGCCCTTCTGAGGGAAAGGGGAGAGGTGCTCCTTGTAGACCTCAACCTGACAGCAGCTCATGAGTGTGGGGCTCTGAAAGGAAAAGTCTGCCCTTGCCCTTGTGGGAGGGGGGCTGTAGGTGCAGGTCTGGGTACAGTTGCAAAGCCAGAAGTCCCTCTGAGTGTGGAAAAGTGGCTTGGAATGGGATGTGTGAGCACCTGGAGCACTCAGAGCTCCCGTGGGCATCGCACGCCCTGGGGACTGACCCAGCTCTTCTGGAGGTGCCCTCCCCACCCCTCTCCCTCCCACTGCCAGGGCTGTTCCCTGTGTTTGGGTGAGCTCTCCACTCCAGAGGCCAGCAGGCCCTGCTCTGCTGAGGGCATCGTGGGGCTCTTCGTGCTCTGGGGCTGGCGGAGCTGCCCCGGCTCTGTCCGAGGTGTGCAGGGATGGTTTTCTCTCCAGTTTGCCTCCCTGCAAAGGCAGCTCCATCCCAGAGCCCTGGAGCAAGAGGAAGGTGGGAGCTGCCCCCAGGGACACTGCCCCTGGCAGGGAGCAAAGGCCAACAGCACTGTCAGTGCCAGGAAGTGCAGGGAACAGACGTATTTCCCTGGACATGGCATCCAGGTCCTGGCAGGGCGCAGAAGAAACGTCTTCCTGCCTCGTCCACGCTGACAGAACGTCTTGTTCCTCCTCCTCTGTTTTGCACAGCGCTAAGCTGAGGACTGAGAAGTTTTTCCCAGTGGTGGAGATGGGATGAGGATCTTTCTTCCCAGTGCCTGGAGACCTGGGCTCTCACAGTTAATACTCCTTTCAAAGGTTTCCTTAATTTCCTGCCTGGCAGACAGTGGGGAGGAACTGCCAGTGAAGGAGAAAGACGTTTTCCTCCAGTGCCCGATCCAGCTCCATCCACAGCCTTCCAGCTGTTCCCAGGGCAGCACACAGACACCCCATTCATATAAAAAATAAGGAAAGTCAGGAAAATTGTCTTCCAGTTTCTCTCCCCGAGCAGAAGTCAATGAAGAAGCTGCTGCTGTGGCTTGGTGCCAGGAGAGGTTCACACACGTTTTGGCATCGCTGCAGAGTGTGCTGGTCAGCAAGTGCTGAGCTCAGAGCTCTGCCTCGAGGCAGGGGAGAGGAAAGCTTCATTCCCCAGGGCCTCCCCTGGCAGGCTGGGGCAGCTGGATCTCTTGGCTGTGTCCCTGTCACCCGTGGCCTCCCCAGAGCCGGGACAGGAGGAGCTCATGGACCAGTCACAGCACTCAGCCAGAACTCACACGCAGCCACCTCTGTCCTGCCACATTCAGCCTGTCCCCTCTGCAGCAGGGGCCATGTTTCTTGTCCCCACCATGATTTTCCTGGTGGCAGCAGGCAGCTGCTGTCCCCTGGGCATTTCTTCACTCAGGGTGTCACTCACACCTGTCCTGCAAGTCCAAGGAATTGAAAAGAGCTGAAAATATCGTGTGGAGAAAGTGCTAGAAAGAGACACAGCTCTAAAGGGTGCTGGTCCTTCAGAGTCCAGCAGAGAGTGAGGAGTTGTTAAAGATGCAGGTTCTGATGATTTTCCCCCAATTAGTTGCTTTCCCTGCAGTGTTTGCTGCCCTCTCTAAGACTTGTTATTTTTAGGAGTTCATCGAGATTCCTCTGTTGGCCATCACCTGGGAACGCAGCCAAGTGTGAGCACCAGACTCCTGAGGGAGCTCAGCTTCCATCCCATCCCATCCC